>JAOTAX010000003.1:30851223-30879643 GCA_025629825.1 Erythroxylum guanchezii | reverse complement strand
AATTTATGTGGCGTGCTTTGCGGAATATTTTACCAACCAAGGAGAGGTTAAAGAGGAGAGGAGTTGAGGTTGATTTAAGGTGTCCATGGTGTGGTGAGGAGGAGGATGTGAATCATGTTCTTGTGGCATGTTGTAAAGCTTGTGGAGTCTGGAGGCAAGGCGGGTTTGTGGAGAAAGACACTAACCCTTCTTTTATTAATTTTTTCTTACAAGTACTCAAGGGTGGTGACAAAATTCAGATCCAAAAATTAGTGATTTATGCAAGACACATTTGGATGGCAAGAAAAAATATGCTTTGGTCTCACAAAAATACAACATGCTACACAACGCATTTGGAAGCTCACGCATTTGGAAGCTCTAAATTTCTTGGAGCTTTGGAATGATTCTAGGTTACTTGCGTCGGCTTCTTCTTCATCAACAAGTAGATTATTGCAGCGTTTTTCATCTTCTTCTTCGACGGTCAGCAGTAATAACGGTTGGCAATTTTTTATTGACGGAGCGGTATTCCATCATGAAAGTAAGCTTGGCTTTGGAGCAGTGTTGGAGAGCGTTAAGGGAGAGTTTATTAGAGCTTTTTTTGGTCATTATGTTGGTGGTGCGAATCCTTTGATTGCGGAAGCACTAGCACTTCGACAATCCTTGCAAATTCTAAGACAATAACACATTGAAGACGGTGACATTATTTTTATGGATTTTTAAATTTTATTTTTCGCACTTAGCTCACCGGACTTTGATCTTTCCGAGTTGGGTATTGTTATTTGTGATTGTAAGACTTTATTATTATCGCTACCGAATATTTCTTATAGGTGGATTCGTAAGCAAGCCAATGGACGTGCTCATTCTTTAACTCGAGCATCTATTCGCTTTGCGCCTCTACAGATTTAGGTTTCTACTTCTCAGTTTCTGACTGAGTTTTATCATCATGAATGAGAATTTGAGTATTTTGCTCTTCAAAAACCAAAAAAAAATTATTTTTAATTTTTAATTTTTTGATTCGATTTATTGTAATAATTTTTATTGTTAAAAATCAACCAATTTATTAATTAATTGATCAATTTTTATAAATTAATAAATTCTTATAAATTAAAATTAATTAATTAATTTTTATTTAATAATTTCTTTTTTTAATTAAACTTCAAATCTTCAATAGATAAGGACAATCTCTTTCAATCATATTTTAAAATTTTTAATTTTATTTAATCCTAAATTGATTTTATAACTTTTTAATACCGATTGAACCTTTTAAACCTTAAAATTTTTGTCTTATCGATTTAACTTTTGGTTCGGTTTAATAATAGCTACTAAACAAGGAGTGAAATTGGAAGAAAATACTAACAACCAGTTATTTTTTATAGCAAATATCACAAAATTTCCCCGACGATATGCACATGGCCTTCTCACATGAAGACCTTAGTATGCTTAAATAAGAGATTATAGTTTAAATTTGTTCATCATTAATGTTTTTTGTTTTAATTGCAAAGCTTTATGATTTAATCGTTGATAAATTTTTTATATGATAAGATTGAATTGGAGCTTTGTATTTTTAAATAGATTTATGTTTTTAGTTGCATAAATATTATTAATCTTCAAGTTAAATGTGTGAAAGAATCAAATAAATTTTATTACTATTGTATTAATATTATTAAAAGTATATTTATTGCATTTTGAATAAAACGTATAACTGACCTCAAAATTAATAATTTAAATTTAAATCTTTTATAAAATGTTAATATACAATTCACATATTTAATTAAATGTTAAATAAATTTTTTAAAAATATGTTAATTTTTGGAGAGTCTAAATTGTTAAAAGATTACATAATTTAAGTTACTAATCTAATTATAATAAATTTATTTTTATTAAAATTTAAAATATGATTAATATTATTTAAAAAATTAATAGATAAAAACAAAATTTTATTTTATTTTATTTTATTTTTTTTGAAAAGAACAAAACAAAATTTTATTTGAACCTTTAAAAATGTTAAGATTTATAACCTATTAATAGAAAATATAGATTGCTAGCAAACATCTATGTACGAGAATAATGACGGTTGATGAGACCAGACACAGATTAGGTGGTCCCACGACCTCATAATGCAAGGTAAATAAAATTTCCATAACAGCTTTGGACGGTTGCTGTACCACGAACATGATCATTTATAATATTGCCAACGGAAACAAAACAAGGAAAAACCAAAATCTCTCTCTGAATTGCAGCCTTTTTGCCTTTTAAAAATATTATAAAGTTACTACAGAAGTTTGAGATAATACTCGATTTTCTTAATTTATTAAATATTTTATTTAGAACATATAATTTGTGAATTATTATCAAAACAACTATTAATTATATTTTCCTATCCAAACTACATCTTACATGGATGAATCTAGGAGCCATTTTATAATGAAAGACGAGTAGGAGAAACTGAAAAGGAATATATCCATATATTGGTGTATATGAAGTGTGAAGTTTTGTTATTGATGTTTTAAAACTTAAACCACTTTGACCGGTTTAACGGAGAAAATCTTTAACCGTCTAACTTTTTGGTTAGGTTTTAATTTTTTAGTTTGATGTAGTTTAATAACTTTTGTTGTTAAAAATTGGCCAATTTATTAATTAATCGATCAAATTTTATAATTTAATCAGATTTATAAGCTAAAATAAACTAATTAATTTTTATTTTATAATTTTATAATTAAATTTTATATTTTTGGATAAATAAGGGTAATCTTTTTTAATTATTTTTTAATTCTTCAATTTTATTTAATCTTTAATTACTTTTATGTCGGTTTAATACCGACTAAATTTTTTAAACTTTAAATTTCTTATCTTATCCGTTTAACTTTGGAGTTTTGAAAACATTGCTTATTATTATATATGTCCATATAGGGAACAAATAGTAAACAAAAAAAAAAGACATAGAGATACACGACGATGATGCATCTTAAAAGACATTCAAGGATAATTTGTTGACATATCAAACAATATTTTGATGTTTGTATAAATCAGTCATGATTGTTACAGATTCAGTAATTTAACAGGTAGCACTCGGATTCTATTATTGCTTAATCATCACAATTGAAGATGGTAAGCAGATCCAATCCACTCCCACCTAATTTCCTCACCCATATCTTTTTGATAAATACACTTGCAATTGTTTTCATTGATTAATAACATGCACCTCTTTAAATGTTTTGAAGTATTAGATAACGAGTTAATTTGTTCTGTATGAGAAATCATGGGTGGTTTAGATTCTCTGTTCTTAAACCCCAAGACTGTGTTGGTTTATGTCTAAATGTATATTAAACGACGTTGTTTTAAGGGAGAAATAGAGTTGGAACAGCTCATGAGAATAGATAATTTCATGCCAGAAATCATAATTATTATTTGAATGGATGCTAATTTTTTAAATAATTTATTAATTAACGTGTCATTATATGTAAACAAAAATTTATAAGCTTCTCGTCTTTGAAAAAACCAAACAATAAGAGACTTACTATAGTTTAAATATTAGCAAAACCTTTAAACAATTCGCTTAAAGATAAGATGGCTATTTGATGCACCGAAAAAGAATGGAATGGACTTATTATAGTGTCCTATCATCTAAAACAATATGGATGGCTATGGAGGTTAAAGCATTCTAAATGACTTAACGACAAGCAAAGCTTCAAAAGAGCTAATGGGGGTGAAGCTTTACGCTTTCCCGTCATGCCATCAATTACTCCATCATTCCTACAGTCACTGCCATAAACCCCAAGTTGCTCGCGATTTCCTCCAAATTCATTATGATATATGATCTTATCTGTTAATGATTAGAAATGAACCATCTGTCTATCGACAACGAGAAAACCCATTTCACATAACTTTGGACCGTTCTTGATGAGCTCCATTGAAGTGACTTCATTTGAAAGCGTATGGATCTTCTTTTTTTTCACCCCTTATAATTGATGGATTTGACAGAACTTATAAGTGATTTTGTGGTAATAAATTGATCAAAAAGAAGTTGCTTTCCATCATTAAAGTGCGAATAAAGTTTCCCATACAACAAGCTTGAGATTTGATATGCTATTTTGTTTTTTACAGCGGAATTCGGGGATCTGATAGATTTGACATCGTATAGTTGATAATTTCGAAGTGTTATTTTCTTTGCTTAAAAATCATCACATAATGATGTTATGCACATTTTATCTATTCAAAAGAAGATAAATAAATAAATAAAATGATGAGCAAACCATTCTACAATAACCAAACAAATGCAGTGATGTAAATAAATAGAATTAAACCAAGTAAACACAAGTTTGATGGATAAGAGAAATGAAATAGAAAACAGAAAGCTGAGGAACCTAGAGCATATATGAACAATGAACATACCTTTCATATATAAATAATACAGTTCTTGTCATTTGATTTCCCATCAAAGGGCATGCAAATAAGAGATGTGGCGTTTTTCCTTTGAAAAGAAACACCCCAGTGCAGTGACCAAGAGTGAATCATGATTTTTTCCACTTGAAATGAAAAAAGATGGAGAAAGGCAAAGTCCCATCTTAAAATTTGTATCAACAGTCCTCATGAGTCACTGAGCTTTCCAGTCATGTCTCATGGATGTACTTGTTTACACTATTGAAACCTTCTGTTCCTCAGCTTTCTGTCCCATCCACTAATATTCCAAAAGGAATGTGGGACTCAATTTGGCTTCTGCTCCCATTCAACCAGCACTGTCTTTTACTCTTTCTTTCTTTCTTTTACTCTTTTCTTTCTCTAATCTCCTGACTGTTCTGGTAAATAACAAGATCAAAAGAAGGTATAGGAAAAGTAGAAACAAAAAATCTCTCTCCCCACATGTAAGTTTCAAGAAAGACAAGATTTTTAGCACCCCACGACCTTGAATCAAATTGCACCACAACACAAACACTTATGATGAACTCGACACAATATAATCCTTTTTAGTGGGAAGATTTTTGCTGCTTTCTTTACTGTCTTGCTATAAACCGCCCTTCGCTTCTCCAAATGAAGTGTTGTTGCTGTCACCGGACCAATCAAAAATACTGAATGGGTCCAAATTCTTGGTCTCTTTCTCTTCCTCTCCAGAACCGAATCCTTGTGGAAACAAGAGGTCAAGATGGTCTGGATCTATCTCTCCCAGATCAGAGAAGAAATCTTCAGACTGGTTGGAGTCCAGTAGTGTAGGCCTGTAACTAAACCCTTCACCGAATTGATCATTCTCATCCATCTCTAATTGCTTTTCAGTGTCGTCAATCTCCTCTTTTACTGATGCATTTGTAGTTGAGCTACTTGCAACTATGGTAGGAGACAAAGTATCGTTGCTGCTCTCCTTTTGTTCTTCCTTTGTGTTTGTTGTCTTCTGTGTCTGAGAGCTCGGTGAAGTAGACTTTGAACTAGCAGCATTGTTTTTTGGTGGCTGTGATCTCGTTGATCCTGCAAGCGCATTCCTTTGGGTTGGCCATGGATGGTTGTGCTCAGATGTGTAGGTTATGACTAACATGTTAGGATCCGTTCGGCTACGCTCTACTTGTTTCCTTGCTGAGCAGCCCTTTGAGCTGCTGCATCTATAATAGCCCCTGGAAAGTGTATACAGATGATCAGATTAGGATTGTTACTCCAAAATCAGAGATCAATTCAAGCAATGTTCGTAATTCTATCGTTGTAGAGTCGTTAGATAATTGTGTGAAAATAGAAATGAAAAAGTGGACTTTCTCACGCAATGCAAAGCAATGTTTGTCAGAGAGTGTGAAACGTACGCTGATGAGAAGATCGTTTCCTGTTTCAGTTACTAACGAAGGAAAACTATACTTTATTCTCCTAAAATTTAAGCAATTACACAACCAGTTATCACCCGTGCTGATATGCGCAATGATGACAGATGATAATAAAGACACTTGAACAATATATTTTTTAGTCCGATTTCTAACTAAGGTTATGTTAAGTTGCTTTCTGCAGCAATTTTATCTCGAAAGTTTCCTTCAAAACAAGAGGGAAAAAAAAAAGTAATCTTCCTTTCTCGGGTAATGGTAAATGTTACAGGAAAAGATGAAGTCATTCTTGGTTGATCAATGTCTTAGCAACTTTATGGTTTACGTCTATGTAATGTGTTTACTCACCTTGGATAAGGAGAACCTTTGATGGGTTTCTGACCATATTTTCTCCACGCCCACAGATCAGATGGAACTACTTCCCCACTTGGCCTACTACTTGCAGCTGCTGGTGCTGGAATGCATACCACCTTCTTGGCCTGACTCTTCCTGAGTATATATAAAAGTTAACACAATACACTTGCTTCTTAATCACCTTGTTAAGAATCCTACATTGGTTCAATAAGAAGAACAAACAGACTGAATCTAATGAAAAAGATGAAGATGATTGACATTTTTAATCAAACTTTGTACACTTCTTGTTGTTTTCCTATAGCTAGAATAATTGATTGCCATTTTTAGGCAGAAATTTTAGCAAATATTCGATTCAGAAAAGCTGAAAGGTATATATGACAAATACAAATCCAAACACTGTTAGCCTTTCAGAATTCAGGTGGGTTAGGAAAGAAAAAAGTAGTCTGATATAATAACTACATGAAAGCCAAGTCTGTGAATGTTATTACGACACCAATTGGCCTACCTCATAAAAAGACTTACGTCTTTCTGCGTAACATACGGATGCTTATAATAATAGCTTTAGAGCTTAATAACTATGCCACAAAGTCAATACCGAACTGGAAACCCTAGTTCCTCAGATCTTCATGGCCATGCTTTGTGTAGCCAATTTGAATTTTTATAAAATAAAAAAGAAAATCATTCATCCCACTTGCTCCTGATCATCAGCTTCTTCAATTAATGAAGTATTATTAGAAAATACAACAATAAATAAAACAAAGTTGCATTAAAATCAAAGCCAAAGCATATTAAATTCATGGAAGCAAGTGAGATGAAACTGAAACTAAATTAATAATATATGTATCCTTTACCTTCTCTTGATTCCCAGATTCCGTGGAGATGAGATCTGTACTTGGCCAGTGTTCTCAATCAAGCAACTTTTTGAGCTGTTAGCATTAATCATGTCTGTTGAAACCACAGCAGAGGGCGTAAAATCTCTGGGCGAAGAAGCTGCTACGGTCATCGCCGAGGAATTACAGGGAGAAACAGGCAATTTAGTGGGATTATTGGGAGAGATCTGAATCCTTGATAATATGTTGCAGGGACTTCCGTTCATCTCCTCATTAAAGACCTTCTGAGGAAGAATATTACTACTGTTTGCACCGTAAAAGCTAACTGCGTTGTCATCCACACTACTACTGAGCATATCTGTTGCATTTGAGCTGCTAAAATAGCTTGAACCGGCCACGTTAAGCTCATGAAGAAGTGGATCTCTCATGTTACAAAAAGGGTCGCCGAAAATATCCTCTCTGCAGCCGTCGTCAATACTGTTTGTGAGATGATTATTCACAGGATCGGACGGGAAGTCCCAGCTCGAAACAGGAACATCGGATTCTGCCAGAACTCCTCCGCTAGCTCGAAATATGTCAGTCAAGTCACCTTGATAATTCTCCATTTCTAGGCCGAAGAACTTGCGCATGCTACAGACCAAAAACCATAGGCGGAGCTAGCTAGTGAGGTAGAGAAGAGGAACAAGACAGAATCACTTTGGACACAGAACTGTCAGTTTGGTATTTGTTTTTCTGCAACGTTAAAAGGGCATGCAAAACATTTCTGCTCTGGTCTTTTGGCTTGTGTTTGTGTTGATTTAAGGCAACACAACAGGGTTTGTTTTGCCTGAAGATTGAATGTTCACTTCTTACAAAGAAAGAAAGAAAAAGAATGGTCGTGAAAAGAGACAGAGAGAGAGAGAGAGTGGGGAAGAGTCGCTGACTTTTCATTCAAAACAGCTCTTCTCCATCTATACGCAACACACCAACAATAGAGAAAGAGATATAGAGAAATTTAAAGAAGTGAGAATAAAGTAATAGTGGAGAGGCGGGTGAATTATCATGTAGCAACAAAACAATTTTTATGCAACTGTTTAATGTTATTTAATAAGCCTATGCTTTGGTGACTATGTAAAGAGTGGCAAAAAAAAAAAAAAAAAGACTTAGTAATGACTTTAGCCTAAAAGCTATTTTCCCTAGAGAAACAAGTGATGGGAAAGTAAAGAGGTGGCAAGTACCCGTATTTCTCGGAAAAACGTTTCGATGGCCTTTGTTTTAAACCAAATAATACCTCTCCCTTTCCTTCCATTTTCCATTTCTTATTTTTAAAAAATTTAAGAATTGATACCTAATAATAATAATAATGATAA
Organism: Erythroxylum guanchezii; assembly: GCA_025629825.1. Lineage (NCBI taxonomy): Eukaryota > Viridiplantae > Streptophyta > Magnoliopsida > Malpighiales > Erythroxylaceae > Erythroxylum > Erythroxylum guanchezii. The sequence goes on along the minus strand of JAOTAX010000003.1, from coordinate 30,871,339 downwards.
CCATATTTTATATATGGCAGGTAGCAACTCCTACACCATTCCATCTTCACCGGAATAAGAAATAGGAATCCCAATGAAATTCTCTTTCGAAAAATAAAATCTTCCCACCTAATTAGAATGTGTTGGCTGTTAGATATGAAATTATATTTTTTTTAAAAACGCAAACACAGGGAATGAAGCATGACCAGTTCGCTATGTTCCTGTTTTGGAACATAATTAATGACTTTTAAATGAGAAAAATAAAATTTAGATTGTAAAGACACTTCAGGATTTTAAAGATCTTATCTAATAAATTTGTAATCGTGTTATTTGTAATTTAATTGTGAAACAAAACAATTTTCTTGCTAAATCATTATATTTCCATTCAGCTAATTTTTCAGCACAAATTGGTGATTTATATAGTTTTTTTAATATGCAAATTTCTTTATACCATCAACACACACAACCCTCTACTGAGACTCTACTACACTTTCATTCACTAAAATCCAAATATATGATATGAACATATTCATGAGTTTTTCCCAAATCGTAGAGTAAACCAAATAACTCAGGCATGGAGGTTTAGTAAGTTCTAATACTAACAATGGATCAGTCAATAATAACAATTTAAAATTGGGCTGACATACTGACAATAATACATAAATCGCATTCGACTATTCTCCAATATTGTACAATTTTGTGTTCTATCAGAGAGCTGTTTTTGCTACACAAGCAGTAGGAGTTCTTTTGTTATGTATCTCACAAGTTGCAATATCATCAGCTCTTGGGAGAAGGCAAGTTTGTGAAAAGCTATAGATTCTAATGCTAAGATCCTACAAGTATTGAAGACTTACAAGTTGAAAAAGGCTATATTCTCTTGAATAAAATTGGAAGTTATCCAAAAAGACCAAAAAAGAAGAAGAAGAAGATATCCATCAATACACTGATAATAAAAAAGCGGAGCACCAAATACCTTAGAATATCGGCATCAGGAATGTATGAAAAGACTTCTGCCCAGAACATGGATGTCATGACTCGTTTCTTGTAAGGTTTTGTTAGATTATACAATGGTCAAATCACACGAGGAACGAGTCCCCGTATTTATATATTAACTCAAAAGGTTCTTATAAGAAATCTTTAATTAGGAACAAATTTAGATTCCATAAACGAAAGTTTCAAAAACTAATGTTAAAAGGGAAGCACAATAAAAAGGAATGATTTGGAATGACCAAAAAATCTGCGAGAGATTTCAGGATTCACAGCATAGAATTATTTTTTCTCCTTTTAACCTCAGTTAGCTCTTTCTAATTTCAACCATGCATATCAATCCTAGCACGACTATTCTCACTAAACAATTGTTTAACTTTCAAGCTACATATGAAAACAAATCCTTAATTATACGTATACCTCTTTTATATGCAATAAAATGATTTTTAATAAAATTTATAACGCAACTATAAGTGAATTCAATAACAACAACAACAATTCATTAAAATTTTTACTGAAATGTGCGAATTTAGAATATCCAGTATTACAAAGTTTTACTCTTAACTAGTAGAGAGAGTGTTTCAAATATGGGTAGATTCTCTTTGACGCAAAACGGAAAGTTACGAATAGAACAAAAACGTTTATACTCCGTTCAGGAGTTTAATCAATGTGGTTTGATTGGACGAAAAGGTAAACAAGAGTGACAAGCGATCTTGAAAGAAAGGCAAAGCTAAATTTTGGAATGAAATAAGATAATCGTCCGCAGAAAACATCAATAAGGCCTATTTATAATGGCCAACAACCCTAATCCAAAACCTGACAAGATTAGGAAAATAAAAGACAAAAAATAGCAAAATAGTCTTTAAAAAATAAACGCAAAATTGAGCCCCTAATTTAGGCCTTGTTTTGCATTCTGCCGCAAACCTTGCCGCGGTCAAGATCTTCCATGTACTTCAAAGCTAACTGGTCCGCATCACTCTTTTATGACAATCTTATGTTTTGTCTATAAGTTTTTTTTTTTTGACTTTCTTCTTATTAAATTTATATTTTACAAAGATGGAAATGGACAAGTTTGTAATAGCTCTTAAGAAGTTTATTTCTCCAAACTGTTCGCATGTCGTTGATTTAATGAAAGTTATAGTAAGTGTGCAAAATAGTTTACGGGGAGTCAAAATAATACCGAAACAGAGTATTAACACATGTATTTAAGTAGTGACTTCCAATTAATATGGCACTTCATATGATATTTAGGTAACGTTTAAATGTAATACGGGGTGGCACATAAAGTGAAATTATATTGTAATGAGACACGCATAGTATTACAGTATAGTGAAATAGACATTTCTTAGAATGACTTAGGTAGTAGTTAGTAGTAACATTAGTATCTATTCACAGCTAAATGAAATGTATTATTATTTACATATTATACACATACCTGATACCCATACAACTATCAAACATTTCTAGAAGCAATGGTTCCTCATTTCTAAACAAAGATGAAATTTAATTATTCCAATAGTCAGTAGATCTCGACAAAAGTAGATTGGGCAAAAAAACTTGTTACCTAGGCATGCATATTCTAGTTCAAACTTTTCTTTGTCTTTTCTTTCTCAAATAATTTGTATCTATCTTCTATGTTACAATCTCATAGAATGCCTGGATGACTAAGCTCGTTAATTGATGTACTAACAATCGAAAACGAGCTAGCCCCAGAATATACAAAATAACCTAGTGAATTTTCAAAGAAATGAGATTGAAAAAAAAAACCTCAAAAACTTTGGCAAATTATCATTAAAATTTTGTCGGCAGAACTCATAAATTGATAATCTCTAAAGGTGTTGAAACTCACTATCCAATCATGCAATACACCCTGATAACGGATAAAGATTGAAGATCTGAAAATGATAATTGGAAGATTGGCGCTCTTTACTAGAGATACAAAAATATAGTATATGTTAGACTGGATTAGTATAAACGTGAAGAACACATGTCATTTATTATTGGATACAGCAGTGTGTATATGTACACAATTTGTAAGACAATTTAATTATTTATAGGTGTCTCATTCTCAATGCTTATAGTCACTCAATTGCATCATGATCTGATACTGACAATGATCAAGTATCGGTCGGTTTTTGCTTTATAACTTTTTATAGTCAGAGAACTCTGTTAGTGATTTTTAACCAGACTATTATTAATTACAAATCATTTATAAAATTAAGGTTAAAAAATCAAATTTGATATGGATTAAAGATAATAAAAAAGTCCAATAAAAGATATAGTTAAATGAACTGAAATTTAGTAATAAAAATAGCCTCTAATCAGTATGGACCAATTATTTATTGAATTTGTGATAGAGAAGACCAATAAGATTACTATAAATTGCTGTTAAGGTCTCCTATTGCCTATTTAAGTAAGTTTGTGGACATTTAGTTTCTCTGACCTATTAATAGACCTATGCATTCAGAAAGATGCAAAATGACATTAACAACATAAGGACATACGACTTTCATAAAAGTTGATCGAAAGTTTTAGGAGATTGTTCATGCGTTGAGCAGCTTGTTCAAGTAATTCAACAACTTGTTCATCATTCAATAGATAATAAATTGGGTATTTTTTATTTTCCCCATTAATACAAGTTTATGGAAGTTTGTATTATAACTAACATGTGGTATTATAGTAGTTCTATGATTGAATGAATTTAAGCAGATATTTTTTTAATTTCTCTATAAGTAAATCAGAGAAATTAATCTGTTTTGGCTTATATAAATTGCATATTTATTGTTTGAATTGATTTTAAACAAACGTTGCATGGTCAAAAATGGACTTTTAGGTTATTTTCTATGAAATATCGTAGGAATCCAATGAAAAATCACCAAAAATATTGCAAAAAGTTGCCTTTTTTGACAACTCTTAAGTTGGAGCCAGGTCTTGTATGCATGTCCGATGTGTGGGATACACATGCCTAAGGCAGTTGACACATTTGCACATACCACCGTGTAATCAATGCATCATGAACGCAACGCGCATCTCTGCAAATCTGGCGTGTGGTATGCATGCGCCTTATGCATCCGGAGACGTACGAGGCTCTGACGCATGCTTTACTCGCGCCATCCGTAACTGATGTCAATACATTATAGGAAAACAAAAATTCAAAGTTTCTAAATTTAACATAATGATCACTCAAGTTATTTTAGGTCAATTTTCTCAATCCTGTGAATTTAAAAATTGAGTTTTTTATTTTCTGGATTTAATTATATTGGTAATAAATAAGGTTTAACTTTTAAAAAATCAAATAAGGTTATCTAAGCTAGATTGAGTGAATTTTCATGAATTTAACTTGAAATAAAAGAGATACATGTGGTTTGGTATCTCACATGGTGCATTGTTATTTAGTATCGTATGATTATCATGTTATTGGGATTTTCTTTATGAATTCTCAAATAAAGTTTGTTAATATTGTTCTCAACACTAATATGTGATAATGAGTATGTGCATGAGGATTTGACATTTATGAATGGTAAATTGTCATATATTTTATGCTCATTTAAAAGAATGTGAGGATAACATACAAGTGTGTCCCTTACGCTTGTGGATCAATTTGGGTACTAATGAGAATGTAGTCATCACAGTGGCCTTTCAAGTTAGTATTTGACTTATTTTGCTCATATATTTGGGGATATCTCTAGTCTTGTGTTTAGTTATTCTACCAACAGGTGTTGGTTTTACATGAGACTTTTAAATACGCATAAAGGCATAAGATGGAGAAAAGTCATTACTTAAGTGATCTATTCGCTCACAGGTGGTAAAATCGTAAAGATTAATCATTTGTACTCTAATGTTTTCATATGGACTTCTTATCTGTATGTATTATGCATTCAACCCATAAGAGTTTCATGATATATGTGATAAAATGCTTAGTACAAATACTATTTTGTGACTTTGAGTATTGATTTTATCCTACATTTGTGTTAATTGTTATATTATCAATTTTGCGGTCACCTTCTTTGTAAATAATAATAGTGTCACAATTAAAACCCTCACTGTTTTCAATTTTAAGAAATAGAAGCAAGATGTGGAATTTGCGCTAAAGATGAGATATATCAATATGACCATGGTTAAGGATAGGCCATCAAGACCTACATATATCAACTCAGAGGCTGAGAGAGTAGCATTTGCAGCCTAGAAAAGATCAAATAGGATTTGTTATTTGATCATAAAGAGATCCATATTAGACCATCTACTAAGGGGATTTCCAGAAACGAACATAGCAAGGGATTTCCTTAATAATGTCTCACAAAGATTTAAGGTATCTTTTAATGCTGGAATAGGTACCTTATTAAAGGAATTGTACTCTATGAGATATACAAGAATTGGGGGAGTGAAGCAGTACATAATTAGGATTGTCCACCTCCATACTAAGCTAAAGATGTTAAATATTTATATTCTTGATGCTTGTATAGGTCACCAAGCTCTGAATACGCCTCTATCAAAGTTTAGCATTCTGGTTACCATATGCAATTCTCAACATGAAGCTTAGGACATAAATGCACTAATCACCCATTGTGTTGTTGAAGAAGAAAAGTTGAAGAATACAACTCATACAACCTTAATAGCAACTAATGGGAAGGAAAAATTGAAGCCCCATAAATTTAAAGGCAAAAAACCTGAATTTCCTCCATATGTAGATGTTGGTCAATCTAGTATTGCTAGGGGTCTTGCAGATGTTATAACAAGTATGAGTCTAAGGTGTTTCTTTTGTAAGAAGAAGGGATAAAGGAAGCTGGAATGCTAATATAAGACCTACAAAGAAAGGAAAGAGCTATCTGGTAACTCTATGGCTTGTATGATATATGATTCTAATCTTGCTATAGCAACATTAAGTTCTTGGTGGCTAAATAGTGAAACCTCTAATCATGTTGCTTCCACAATGTAGAGATTTATACAAAAGAGAAAGTCGAATAGGGTGGAGGAAAAGTTGGTGGTAGGCAATAACAAAAAAGTTGACGTAATAACTTTAGTGGATGTTTGTTTAATCCTTGATACAAAGTTCAAGCTTGTATTAAATGACAGTTTCATATACTATCTTTTAGACAAAATGTGATCTTTTTTATCTACTTCGGATAAAGAAGGTTATATTTTTGTAATTGAAAATTTTGTTATAAAGTTATCTTTTAATGCAAAGCATATTGGTACTGCCTTCTTGTTATATGAATTATATAGAATGTGTCTTGCCCCTAGTGAGATGTATGCTTCTTCATATATTGTTGAAGTGGTCACTAGAAAGAGAATCCTAATAAAAGAGAAGCCATACGTATTATGGCACAAAATGTTAGGACATATTTCCAAAGATAAAGTTCGGAGATTGGTTAAGGATAACATTCTCCAAACTCTAGATTATGATAATTTAAAAACATGTGTTAACTTGTACTTTTGGATTATTAGAACTCACACATACAGATATATGTTGATCTTATAAAGTTACATTATATAATTCAAGATATTTTCTAGCATTTATTGATGACTATTCTTGTTATAAATATGTGTTCTTACCTAAAGAAAAGTTTGAATTTCTTCAAAAATTCAAGATCTTTAAGGCTGAAATTAAGAACCAATTGTAAAGGTCAATTAAGATTATTAGATCTGACTGTAGAGGTGAATATTATGGAAGACATGAGGTGAAAACGACAAAAAGGTCTATTTGCCAAATATATAAAATCATATGGAATAGTGGCTCACTTCATTATGTCAGGTAGTTTTGAACAAAATAGTATGGCCGAAAGGTAGAATTACAAATCGGTTTTAGAAACAACTTTAAAATCTAGAAGGGTTTTAAGCCTAACCTCGCTCATCTTCGTATATAGGGTTGTCTTGCTATGGTATATTTGTATAATCCTTATGAAGATAAGTTGCATTCTCGTTTCACTTGCTGTTATTTTGTTGGATATCTTGAACACTTTAAGAGATACATATTTTACTGTAGAGATGGAGGATTTAGAATAGTAAAATCTCAAATAACTAAGTTTTTGGAGCATAATGTCTATGATGAGAGTTGTCCATCTCATCTTGATAAGGGTGGTCATTCTCATCCTTCAGATGATAGAATAGTGGATACTACATTTATTTCATATTCATTACTCATACAGTCAAAACTAGTGGATTAAGGTTTCAATACCATATTAGTACAAGGATAGGAACTCATTCCTATACAAAATAAGGCTCCTGAGATACAAGAGCATACTGAACCAATTCAATTAAGAATATTCACTAGAGTGAGAAGAATTACTATCTCATTTGATTACCATTCTATTTAGGTGAACAAAACTATAATATTAGACATATAGTAGATCTAATTACTTTTATAGAAGATGTTTCTGTACCTTATGTGGATTTATGGCGGGATACAATGAGAGATGTGAAGCAATCCATGAAGCATGATAAGGTATGAGTGATTATGGAAATAATGGCTCATTATGATATGAACCTATATTAGATGAATTTCCAAATCGCTTTCTTGAATGGATACCTTTGTGAAAAGGTTTAAATGGGACAACCAAAGGGATTTCAGGATCAAGATAAAGCTGACATGATCTGTAAATTGAGAAAATCCATATATGATTTGAAACAAGCCTTCAGATAATGGTACCTAAAGTTTGCTGAAGTTGTTATCTCATTTGACTTTATGGAAAATAAAGTTAAAATATGCTTGTATTATAACGTTAGGAGAGCAAGGTCATCTTTTTACTTTTATATGTGAATGATATCTCACTCACATCAAACAAATTAACCATACTGTATGAGGTTAAGTAGCTTTTAACCAAGCATTTTGATATGAAGGATCTTAGTGAAGCATTTTTTGTCCTAATTATTCAGATTCACTAGAATAGGTCTCAATAGCATACATTAAGCAAATATTGCAAAGGTCTAATATGGCTAATTATAAACCTGTTATAGGATATATCTCTTTTATAATTAGAGATGATCTTGAAAACAATGTCCAAAAAATGATATAGAAAGGAAGAATGTACCTTATTCTAGTATAGTCGGTAGTCTGATATATGCCTAAGTTTGCATTAGACCAGATATTGTACTTGTCATTGGATTGCTAGGTAGGTATACGACTAACTCAGGAATAGACCACTGTAATGTAGTTAAATGAATTTTAAGATATCTGAAGTGAACTAAGGATCATATATTGATTTTTAGGAAAGTTAATCCTATAGATTTTATAAGTTATATGGATTCAAATTTTTCTATGCGCTCAGACGATAGGAAGTCTAAATCAGGGTACATTTTTATGTTAACAAATGGTGCAGTATCATGGTAAAGTGTTAAGCAGACATTAGTAACTTCTTGAACCATGCATGTAGAGTTTGTAGAATTCTATTGTGTAGCTTCATATACGGTTTAGCTTAGGAACTTGATTTTTGAGTTGTCTATGATTGATTCAGTTGTTAGACCCATTCGGTTATATTATGATATTCTTTTTATTGCATTTTTCAATAATAACAATAAGAATATCACAGGGTCTAAGCATTTGGATGTCAAATATCTAACCATAAAGGAACTAATACATAAAGGTGACGTTAAGGTGGAGCATTTGAAGAGTGAGTACATGCTTGCTAATCCTTTAACTAAAAAACCTCATGCATTTGTTTTTTTAGGGAAATGTATATAATATGAGTTTATTGAAGCCTTTAAACACTCTTAGTTGGGGATCACTATATTTGCTCTTGATACATTTGTACAAATTTATGTATTATAAAAGTATATTTTCATACATATTGATGATTATTATTTTGTTCTCAATCATACAACTTATTGTATATTGTCATGATACAGGTGAAATTCTTAAGTTCTGTGTCGATCTTAAGCATTTTACAGGTAATTAGGCATATATATACTGATTAAACTTGAGCTTATGTCTCCAGAACAAATACATATATACATAAATATATGAATTTGATAAGATATAGGGGGATATAAGTATTTAATTTTATAAGGGTTTTCTCTAATGCATTTTACCATTCAGTGAGAGAAAACGAATTTCTCTGATGCAGTTCAGCATAAAGTTTGAAGAAATTGAGACCAACAAATAGAAAGATGATACATTTCAGATCATACATGTATCATTGTAGTTTTTCACACTCCATTTTCTTATTCATGTTAGTAAGGTATTAGATATACGTGATTGTATTGGATTTATGTTGCATATGATATATGCATTTGATTCTTTTGGGTATCGAAAGACTTACAAGATTAAATGATAAGACTTTTATTATCTTTGGATCAAATATTTTAAATTGGTTGACCTTTACATTGATTTTGCTTAACCACTTTTACTGTTTTTATTGTTGTTACAACTGTTGTAATTAATATTTTTCCAAGGGAAGAATTTTAGTATTTTTTTAATTGGACAATTGTTAATTACAAGTCATTTATAAAATTAAGGTTCAGAAAAACAAATTTGATCCAAAATAAAGATAATAAAGAAGGTCAATAAGGGATCTAGTTAAATGAGCTAAAATTTAGTGAAGAAATGGGCTATAATCAATGTGAGTTGATTATTTATTGGGCTTGTGATGGGAAAATCCAATAAGGTTACTGTAAATAGCTGCTAAAGTTTCCTGCTGCTTGTTTAAGTAAGTTCATGGATGTTCATTTTCTCTGGCTTGCTAAGAGGCCCACGCATTAAGAAATGCACAGAAAACGTTAACAGCGTAAAGATGTACAACATTCATAAAAGTTGATCAAAAATTTCAGGAGCTTGTCCATGTTCAATGCATAGCAAATAATGTATTTTTCTGCGTTTTCTCCATTAATATAAGTTCATGGTTGATATAAATCCATAATTAAAATTTTGAGTTATGATTAACAAACTCTTCTAATGCAAGTGCTTGCATCATCAAGGGCTGCAATATTGTCTAAGAACAAACATGTTTCTTTTTGTTGTCTTTATTTGTTTTTGAGCGAAAGCAATTCCGTTCCTTTTAGAAAAATTTTCCTATAATGCAATAAAATTAGAAATGCAAAAGGAAATAGGACAATGATATCTTCTCTTAATGCTCAATCAAAGGACTCGTGCATAATATTAAAGCCTAAGACAATTGTGTAGCATAAAGCCTTAAACAATTTTAAGAGAAGAAAGAGTCTGAGCTCTTCATAAGAATACACAATAAAAGCAAAAACTTCAACATAAGCCCTGAGCTAGAGATTGGAATCAAGCCTTAACTCAGATGTTGGAACCAGGTCAATTAAGCGACATCAATGTTTAACTTAATGGTAAAAGGAAAAGTACCATTAAATTTACTATGTTTTAAACTTTAAATCATGATAAGTATATAAATTGATATACTTACAAATGTTTGTAATTTTTGATGTGTCAAGAAGTCACTTTAATCATCAAAGTTAATTAAAATAATTAAATCTAATTTTAAATTATTGAATTAAAATAGTTGTTGTAATCACTACATTATCACCTTAATTACTATAAAGCATATTAATTAACTGTTTAATTGTAAACGTTTCATCTAAATATAGCAATGACAAAGTCTAGAAGTGATAATCTGATATGATGAGAGCTTCGAATTTGCTCCTCCTTTTATTTTTAGGGATTTGGTGTTTAATTTATAAGAACATTAATTAAGGAAAAGTTTGGTTTCACTTTTAGTTTACTATTATAATTTTTTATTTTGGTTTCCTAATCTTAATATATATTTTTTTAAAAAAATAAAAATTTATTTAATTGTTTCAATTTAATTACACTTTTATTACTAGTAATAATTATATTTCAAATAAAAATTAATAATAAATTAATTTTATGAGTTAATTAAATAATTAATTTTATTTTAATATATTATAAAATACTTGTTAATAAATATGAATGCTAAATTCATTATACTTTCAATAAATAAGTAAAATAATTTAAAAAATCTTGTAAATTTTATTTCTAAGTTAATATTTGTTTATTTATATACAATTTAAATGAAAAATCAAAGATACTATTTTAGAATTAAGATATTTAAAATTTTATTTTATATTTTATATTTAAAATTTATGATATTTAAGATTTAAAATATATTTTTAAACGATCATCAGCTTTCAACTACTTTAATTTTTCAAATCAAATTTTATTTAAAATTTTTATTTATTTATAAAAATAGACGATCAATTAAATTATCTATTTTATAGTTTTCATCTTAAAATAATACAAAATATTTAAATAATATATATTTAGTTAATAATAAAATCAGACAATAAAAAATAAACACTGAAAACTAAAATCAAAATTTCTAATTCATAAATTATGATAGTATGAAGAAAGTAGTAAAACTAAAAATAGAAGCCAGCAACTGAACCAAACAATTTGTTTTACTTAATTTAAAAATTAAAATAGAACTAAGAATGTAAGTAAAATCAAATGGACTTTGAATATTTTATTATCACCAGCACACATATATATAAGTTAGGGTCAAAATTTTGGAAAACCCTACCTTCAATGGGTCGTGGGAATTCAAAGAAGCTAATGCTTGGAGAAAAGAAACAAGAACATATATATTCACCAAAATTATCCTATCTTGACAATCAATTTTCTGATTCATAATTCATGGTAAAGAAAATATAAATACTTCAAGTCCTCATTTTAGTATAACTTGAATCATAATAAAATATTCTCGATCCTCATGTTTAAATATAAAAGAGGTTTAAGGACGAAGGGATACTTTTGTAGAATTCTACAAATATATAAGCAGAGAGCAGTAATCTAGTCCCACTAAATCCATTCAAGTCAAAGTGGTGCTGACTTCTATGGCCATCGCGTTGGCTTGGCAGAGGCAGAGCATGCTGCATGTTGCTGGCTTTTCTCTCTTTTTCATCTCAGAATCCACTTTATCTCCCACTAAATTGGTGTAACCATTGCGGCCACTTTCCGTGATTCATACAAAGAGTTCTTTTTATATTGTAAATTTTGTTTATCAGTGGGGTTGCCTAACGATAGTTGTTTATAAGCTTAAAAAGGTGATTATTACCCTTTAATCATGTAATAGGGACATACAAACTAGGATCTATGTCGGTATGATAGAGGACAAAGTTTAGTTTTTAAGGATCTAACCACTCTAATCTAAGTGGGGATTTTCTTAAACTAATCTCTCGTTTACTTAATGTTCAAAGAAAAGTTTGGATGCAGTTTGGTTTGTTGTTTTGCTCTAAAAATAAGAGATTAGATGTTAAAGGTCAAATAGCATGGCTATTGTCTCTCAATTAATGCTCCACTTTTAGGGAGGTGTTGGGGTGGGGACAAACTCAAAGATGGTCCAAGTATGCAACGGTAGATATGAGTCATAATATGATTAGACGTATTGATGTTATTGAACTATTTGCCTGCTATGAATTTCACTTACAATGTTAGGCTCTTAGTTCCCTATACATACGGGTATCTACCTGCCTAGTGAGTAGCTATAGAAAAAAATTATTACTGATGGGACGTTTTTGCAGGAGTGTGCTTTGATAGAAGGTGTAATTTAGTTGGATGTCTTATATATATATATATATATAGATATAGATATGAATGTATGTGCTTATCATTTATATGAACTATTTGAAAGATTGAAGCTTTCAATGGGCCAATGATCATGGAGGGAATCACTGACCTCTTTTGTCTGATAAGACATTTTGAGAATCTTCTATGGCGATAACGCACCGTCTCCAGTGGCAGATCTTTACCAAACTTTGTCTCTCAAATCTATGGAAAGGACAGTCTTTCTCAATTAAATACATACGTGTTTTTAGTAATTTCTTAATTTTACCTTCCATTCTTTTATATTCCCCTTTGATGTCGTAGTTACAACTAAAGTCATCACTAACTTTTGTGATTGCCTTCATTTATGTTAAAATGACATTTCTGTATCTGTGTCTACTTCACATGGAAGCGAGGTAATTCAAACATAAATAGTAGTGAAATCATTGTGCTTTTTTTGTTGTTGTGAAATTTTGTGATTGAATGTAAAACTCTTGTGATTTGATAATTAATAAAATATGCATTTTAAATAATTTTATATCATTAATGATTTTTTTAGTAAAAACTAAAAAATAAATTTTAACCACTCATAGAATATTTATAAAATTATGTATTTTATCAACCATTAAATTATATATTAAAATATATAGATCATAAGATCAAATGTTTAAATTACGGAAATAATTTTTTGTAAAAATAAAAAAAATTGCGTAGATTGTGATATCATACAAAATAAAGAATCTTATATAATGATTACGTGCACTTTTAGAGCTTTGAACTAAGTTTGAATAACATCAAGATTATAAAAATAGTGAAACCATTTAATCAAAATTGCACCATCTTAATTGATCATTTCAAAGCATCAATTTCATCCATTTTGAATCCTGGGGAACTATGGTTTTTCAAGGAAAAGTTGTTTTCCCTCATTTGTGTGTATGCCACATTTACATGTCATGTGCCCAACTCCCTCACTACCACGATGATTGAAGGGATCAAAGAATATACTCAAAGTAACTTAGATGAATCCAGTCCCATCCTAATAAATTCTCCACATGATTGATGTTGGCAGAATAAGAATGACATAGAGCTCATGGCTCTAATGCCCTAAACTATATATCTATAATCCTATTCTTTAAATATGAAGTGTACAAGTTGAAACCAGCAGCTAATTAAGGACATTGTGGAACATGTCCAAGCTGGTTCTTGATGTACCTAGCTCGTGGTCCTCTTGTATATTTGTAGGTTAGTCCATTAGAATAGTGAATCCTATATATAATATTGAACCAAGGTATATTATATATTTAAAGGAGCTAGTTATACTTAAAAATTGATTAACTGGGATTTTGTTTGGGGATCCATATCCCCATAAGAACACAAGTGAATCATTGATTGGCTCCAGACATTGCTTGCCCACGTTACTGCATGACAAGTTCCTCACAATTTTTTTTGTCTTTTCTCATATCTCCACAAGAAAACAAAATTGAACTGGGATTCTCTGAGCATTACTATACAGGGGTTATTGTCTACCCACCAAGAATCCTCCATGTGAACCTACCTTGCAGTTTAGTCATGAACACATTAAAATATGCGAAGTGCATTGCTTAGAATAAGCATTCGAATCGTGACTCCTTACAATGCCAACCCTAGCTCTTTGGCTTTTTCCAACTTGCTGGCTGCTGCTTGGTGATGATATATATATATATATATATATATATATACTCTATGGCCTGCATTTCATATGTGTATATATATACACATCAAATGGCCACGATTCAAGAGTACAAATATTAAAGCACAGCTAATTAAGCCATTCCGATTCTCCTGTATATTATATATAAATGATATCTGACACCTCTCGCCGTTAGCCGTCTACTGGCTCACCTCATCAATTACGCTGGTGATGGCCATCTGTTCGTATGGACCTGTATTTTATTTCTACCATTACTCGCATTCTAAACCAGAATTATCTTATACATTAGACATAGTCAAATATGGATTTATGTTTATTATCGGAAGAATATTAATATGAACGATTCTATCCTTTTCTTCAACTAAAAGAATTAATTTCTTTTCTCTGTGTTAGTGCCAGATACAGTAGTTAAATTGAGACCTGCCTAGATAGGCATGGCCCATGTAAATAATATTCCACTTTTAATTAGCTAGAGTTTCAAGTTTCACCTTAGGCACTCAATCTCTAGGTGGCCTGGATATAGCCATTTTTTAGTTTGTCTTTTTAGCGAGACTCTAGTTTAAGTTACAACCACTAGAATCTAGGTTTTAGTTTTACTATTATGAATGATTACACCACTGGTCATGCATGAAGCTACTTGGTTTTTTTTTTTTTTTTTAACTGTAGCCAGATCAAGAAACAAGTGAATAGTACTGAGCTACTAATAACTATGGGCGTAAAGACACTAAAGTCATCGATAAGAACAAAAATTCTGATTGATACATATACAAAAATTGACTTTAATTAGTATAGATATAACCAATGTTTTTAAAAATTAACCGAAAGTTAAACCAATAAAATAAGAGATTTAAGATTTAAAAGGTTCAACTAGTATGATATTGTCATAAAATAGGTTAAAGATTAAATAAAATTGAAGAATATAAAATATGATTAAAAGATATTATATTTAACTTAAAGTTTAATTAAAAATATAGATTATTAAATACGAATTAATTGATTTATTTTAGTTTATAAAAATTAATCGATTAATTAATAAATTGATCAAATTTTAATAACAAAAATTATTAAAATAGATCAAACTGAAAAGTTAAAAGCTAAATTAAAAAGTTGATCAGATCAAAATTTTTTAAGTTTAAATCAACCTAATTGAATTGATTTTTGAATCATTGAATATGACAAAAATCATCAAAAATGCAAATACAAGTGCACAATTGAGGATGAAATTCTTATATTGTAAATTTGTACCACAGCATATTATTTTAAGATTAACTTTGGAAGCTGTTAAGAATTGGGATTTTCTTTACAATTAAATCAAAATTACTCGCGTAATCCTATATGACTTACATATATATATAATTTCAAATCTTGAGATATGGGTAAAGAATTATAATTTTAACGATTAAGTTGTTATTCAAAAAACATTTATTTCCATTTTAAATTTCAGAATCCAAACGCTCCCTACGAGCTTTTTAAGTGAATCTCCATTCAGACTGGAAATTCTAATAATTGGTGGGGTTCTTCGTTCTAGCAGCCACCCACTGTGCCAATTGTGTAGTCCTACCATTACTTTTTTTTTCCCCAATAACATGGATATGAAAAAAAAGGTTTTTCCTGAGTGAATACTGTGCATTTTACCTCTATATGTATTATGTATATGCCTCTATTAAACCTTTTACGCAGCTCCATAGAAGATGCAACATGAGAATCTGTGTAAATAAAAATGCTCTGATATGAATAAATTACCTCATTAAAAGTAACTGACGCCTTACAAGACTTGAATGCGATTACGTTAGTCTTTAAACTAAAATAATCTCTTGCCACCAATCAGTCATTAATCCGTTTTTGCCTCCTGATGTCTGTTTGTAGGGGGTGCATATAAACATTGCATATAGCAGTATCTGAGGGGCATTCTTTCTAGAGTAGCCAACTTTTAGCCAACCATACCTCTTCTGCATCATAATTTGATCATTCCAATTATGAGATAATCTTAAATTGTTGGAATCGGTGCTACACACATTGGTAATTGCTAAACTATTATCTTTACATGTTATTAAATTCATAGCTAAGCCCTTGGATTGTGTGGCATGTGGTCCTTACCATGTGACATATATGTACAACTTCACTTCCAATGAGAACAACTTGAAATCTTTTTGCCTTTAATTGAGGGGGTGTCATTTAGAGATCCCAAATCCCACTTTAAGTGCAATTCAAGCTCAAAAGACCGTAGTCATCCATTCACATCCGTCCCTTTAATGGATCCTTTGTATTTTCTTTTGTCTGTGGGAAATAGCATAAGAAGCTTCTCATGTTTCATCTTTGCTTACGAGGCGTGGCCTTTGGGGATCGCAAAGAAAAGCCAAGGCAGGGAATTCAGGCACGACCTTATTTGAATTGAATGAACAATAAGGCATAAATGAACTAAATCGGCCATTCACCACCTTAAAGGCTGAAAGGTAAGCGACTTGACTTTTGAAGCAATGTTTCATGACTATGGTTAAGAACAGATCTATCTAATCGTATATAGACGCAGTCATCCAAAAGAAATGTCAATTTTTGACAAGCAAACTGAATGCTGTCAAGGGTCTGACTTTCTGGGTCCCCATATTTTTCTAAGGAGTAACTGAGGAGAAAGATAACATGAAGATTTAGTGGACCACGAGCAACCCTAATAACCACTCTAATATTCGTTAGGATTAGGGTAAATGTTGACTTCGTTTAATGTTTCTACGCCTTTAATTAGTAATGACAAAGTCGTATTAGACTCTAAGCAAATTTCCAGGTATCTAAATGTTACATCCCGGGACGATCTGCTTTAGAGAACTTGTAATGAAACCCTGGAACTCTAATGTGAAGTCAGTATCAAGCAAATTAGGAGGTCAAAATAAGGTCTACCAAACTTATAAGAGATCTTGAGAATGTTTCGGAGTTGGAGTGTTGAAGAACCCCACCAAAAGAGAGTACGTAGGCCGGTCTCTTTTATGGGGTAAGAGAGAGTGGTCGATGTGTTGGAGTAGTCACTCGCCGGGCTATAAATTGACTAATGCATATAGCAAGAAGGGAAATCAAGATAAATGAATGGGGTCTCTCTGCATCTACCAAGAACAAGACAAGCCAAGGAGCACTGACTGCATAACTATTCAAAGTGGTAGTTAACCTCACAGTCCAATATATTCATTATTTTCTTTTCCAGGCCACGACTAGTCAGTGCATGTCCTTTTCCCCATCATCCATCAAACTTCACATACATGTATTTATCATTGTCCTTTCTTGGGTATATCTTTCTACAATTTTATCATAGGCTGAAGACACACATGTCTATAGATTACTACGGCGAGAAAGGGTTTGATTTCCACATCATCAATACTTCTATCAAACCATAAAATATATCATTTCACTCATCATTATTTTATCTTTCTTTTTGGTAAAATGATAACACAATTTCTATTCTGGGAAGTCCCCTTCTTCAAATACTCACACTGATACTCTTGAACTCACCATTTAGCTGGAGATATATTGATCTTCATGAGGTATTTGTTATTTCCTGATTAATACGTCATTATGGTAAAACTAATTTTGCTTTGTATTTTGGTGAACTAAGATAGAATACGTACCATCTTGAAATATATATTTAACATTTTAAATAAATATACGTATAAATTTATGATATAATATGAATGCTTCTAAATATTTGACAGGCCCAAGTCATAACAGTGCTCTAATACTGATTTGTCTATTATACTTGTTATTTTAAAGTACAAATACAGTGTTGTTAATTCCCTAAAGAGAATTTCCTTTTAATTTTCTTCGACTCATTGAGTTAGCTAACTCATACCCAACCTTTTGATGCATATTAATTGAAGCAGAAAAGTTTATATAATTAGGGATAAGATCAAAGCTTCTTCCAACTCTTGTAGCCCTAAGACCAAACATAGTAATTACAGTTTGAATGATGGGCTTGCAAAAGGGGTATATTACTATTTGGGTTGGGTTGGGTTGGGTGAGGTTATGTTCCACAACGACTCCACTCTTAGGTCCTTTTTAACAGTTTTAAACTTCCAATCAATGTAACTGGGCCGTGATAAAACGGTAATATTACTATCACTGAGCATTAGCTACACATTTACAAGGCCTTGGACTATGCAAGAAGTTGACAGAAAAACCAGACTTCGAAGGGATCAGCCAAGAATTCTTAGAAATCACTAAAGTCGCATCACTTTCAGTGATCACCTGATTCAAGTTCTTTTGTCGCTGTAATAGCTCTCATCATGGCCACAAAATCTACAAAAGCATGAGAAGAGTGTTGATTTTAGATTATAACTCAAATAAAAAATCTCATAATTTAATAAGCGTACAAGATCCTACGCATGTCACTAAGAAGGGTAAGATGATATACTAACTTAAAACGTAGCGAAATATCTGTATGTTTGATGTTTTGCCTCCCTTGTGGAGATCCACTATAGCTTTTCCTTCTTCTCCAACTTGTCATGGTTGGAATGTATGTAGTAGACCGATCTCGTCACAATACACTAAGGTCAGAAGAGTTGCTAACTTGTGAAAGTAGCAATCCTTATGGTTCACCCACAACTCTCTTAATAAGCTTAACAACTATTTTATGGAAGAGTGCTTCAACACATGAAGACTTGAAAGAAGAGAGTCTTTTCGGCTTAAAAATGGGGAGAAGAGTGTAGTATTCATCCAAAGAAAAAAACTCACTCAAAGGAACTGTGAAATTCCCTTTTATAGGCTACCAAAATGTGTCTTTAAAGAGTCACGACTCTTTCAAGAGTTATGTTTCTTGGCGAAACATCATGACTCTTGGTCAAGGGACACATCCTTTGGCAAAGAGTTATGTATCTTCACTTAAAGTCATGATGGTACACTCATGATCATTCATTCCTGTATATGAACCCCTTTTTGGTCGAATGGTCACAACCATTAGCCGAAACAACACATCCTTTTATCAAAAGTACACATATCATGGTGAAAGGGTGTCATGTATGTTCGTTCTAAGGCAAGGTACATGATGAATCTTCCTTATTGGCTGAATTCAACCTCTTGGCTGAATTCCTCATTTTTTTGTCGAATTCATGTATTCATGTGGAGACAATGAACTTGCACTCTAAGTGCATGCATAGGAAGATACATTATGGCTTGGTACAGCTCATAGTACACCCTAGTGTCTATTGTGCACTCAAGCACGCTAGATTCCTTCATCTAGCACCACCAATTTTGCCCATTAGGGTTTAAGTTTCAACTCCAACTCATGCCCCTTAATTAGCTCTTCTAGTTTAACTAGTGTGAACACATTTATAACTAGCTTCAATTCCCAATAACCAAAGATAAGTTGGGGTAATCTCAATGGAGTCCAATTGAGCTTATCCTCAACTTCCTAGCTATTAACTAGTTTTAACGAGCTCCCCAAGTTCACTTTAAGCTAGCTTTAGACACTTGAGCTAAGGGAAAGTCATGTCAAGCTACTTATAGCTTACATGAGCTTCATTGAGCTCCCTTCAGCTGAGGGTTAGCTCCTTACATGAAACCCAAACACTTTCAAATATATCTTGGTGCATCAAATGAAATTTGTAGTACTTATGCTATAAAATTCCAACAAGCTCCCACTTGCAAAAAGATATATTAAAAAAATGCTCCCACTCAAAAACATACTTACTATATGAACATACAAATACTACAATAAAAACGACATACGGTAACAGGTGATCAGTGCTATTAAATATGAATGGTAACACTAATGAGTATGTTATGACAGCCCATGTTACTAAAGATATGATGTTTTAGTAACAGTTTTGATATGTTATTGTCAAGTTTAATATGACATTTATTGATAGCTATAAATGCGTTTATATTACGTTTTATAAATGCTATAAATTAGTTATTTGTAACATTTTTAAAATGTTATATATTAACTTTTTTTAATATCCTTAAAT
>JAOTAX010000003.1:30834095-30851123 GCA_025629825.1 Erythroxylum guanchezii | reverse complement strand
TAAGAATAAGAGTTTTAAAGATGCGATTAAGATATGCTTGATTTGAGCAATCTAGTGATTTGAGATTATGGAAAATTATGGCAAAGGATAGTGAGTTTAGAATGGTTGAATTTTCCAAATGGGAAATTAATTGTTTTGATTTGTATAAGATTGATTAAAAGATGAAGGGAAGGAATAATAAGTTTTTGTTTAAAAGATGAAATATGAAGGAAAATGGAAGAAGCAAATATTTGAGTTTGAGTGTGAATGATTTCAATGATTGAAAAAAAAATTATACCGGGTTTCGAATAGTTTTAGTCTTAGAGTTTCCAACGCGATTTTAGTTTGCGAAGATATACGCTACGGATGTCGGAAATTTGATTCGGTTCGATTGAACACTTTGTTTGCTTCGATTTCGATTTCTTTTCCGATTCGCAAATCGGTATATGATTAATCCGATTCGTTTGCATACTTTGACTTTCGCCTTATATTCCGTTCTTTCGAATACGATTTTGTTCGTATTTCTGCTTCGTTTTCCGTTTTGTTTCCGGTTGGGGTCCGGTCCTGAGACCGGTTCCCAACATGAAAGAAGGGAATATTATTAGCTCAAAGTTGGGGAGAAGATTGTAGTATTCGACAAAAGAAAAATAACTCACTCAAAGGAACTACAAAATTCCCTTTTATGGGCCACCAAAAGGTGTCTTTGAAGAGTCATGACTCTACCAAGAGTTATGTCTCTTGGCGAAACATCATGACTCTTGGCCAAGGGACACATCCTTTGGCAAAAAGTCATGTATCTTCACTTAAAGTCATGATAGCACACTCATGACCATTCATTCTTGTACATGAACCCCTTTTTGGCCAAATGGTCACAACCATTGGCCAAAACAACACATCTTTTCATCCAAAGAACATATGCTTTGGAGAAAGGGTGTTATGTATGTTCATTTTAAGGCAAGATACGTGATGAATCTTTCTCATTGGCTGAATTCAACCTCTTGGCCGAATTCATCCTTTCTTGGCCGAATTCATGTATCCATATGGAGACGACGAAATTGCACTGTAAGTGTGTGCATGGGAAGATGCATTATGGTGTGCTACAGCTCATGGTACACCCTAGTGTCCTTTGTGCACTCAAGCATGCTAGATTCCTTCATCTAGCACCACCAATTTAGCCCATTGAGGTTTGGGTTTCAACTCCAACTCATGCTCCTTAATTAGCTCTTCTAGCTTAAGTAGTATGAACGCATTTATAGGTAGTTTCAATTCCCAAGAAGCAAAGATGAGCTGGGGTAATCTCAGTTGAGTCCAATTGAGCTTATTCCCAACTTTCTAGCTATTAACTAGTTTTAATGAGCTCACCTTAAGCTAGCTTTAGACAGTTAAGTTAAGAGAAAGTCATGTCAAGCCACTTATAACTTACATGAGCTTCACTGACCTCCCTTGAGATGAGGGTTAGCTCCTTATATGAAACCCAAGCACTTTCAAATATATCTTGGAGCATCAAATGAAATTGGTAGCACTTATGCTATAAGTTCTTAGCAAAAGGGATTGACCCCTGACACTCCCTTCACTACTATGCCTGAACCGGACAACTTCAAGCAATTGTCCCAAGTTCTATCGATTCTAACCAGGTGAGATTTACTCACTTTAGTACTGATGTTTATCTCAAAGATTAAAAGCAGAATTTACGATAAATTATATTAACGATTGAAAACTAAATATAGATAAAAGAATATTTTTAAATTGGTGAGAGTTAGGAAACGGAAAAACAAGAAACTTAGATTAAGTCCATTGTATAAAAATTGAAATAGGATAGGTGTTCATGATTGAAAATGATATCAAAAAAAGATGACGTAGATATTTCTATAACTTTTTTAATAAAAACATAGAAGACAACATCTCTTTAAGTGACTTTGGCAAGTCCAAGAGGTAACGTAACTATACACAATGTATTATAAGGGAAGAAATTAAAAGAGCTTTGGAGAAGATTAAGTGTAAAGGGCCTAATGAGATATCTATAGAGGTGTGGAACAAGCTAAGCGAAGACAGGTTTTACTTAACCAGCCAAACTTTTTAAAGTGATCCTTAAATTTGTCAAAATATCAAATGAGTAGAAATATAGTTTGCTAATTTTTCTATACAAGAACAAAGGGGACATAGAAATATAGTTTGCTAATTTCTCTATACAAGAACAAAAGAGACATCCAAAATTGTAACAATTATAGAAATATCAAACTACTTAGTTACATGATAGAAAAAATTCCTACAAAAATAGAATATTAAAGCAATATAGATTACCTTAATATCTTTTAGCCATCTTGGCTTATGGATTCCATATTCATTTTGAATTGGGTCGGTAAAACAAGTTAGCTACTTTATGTTTTCCTAGTTCCCAACAACTTCAGTACTATTGAATAACATCTTCTCAAAATCCCTAGGCTAGGTGACTTGGGTAATTTTTTGGATTAATAATTTAAATATATAATTAGATAAGTTAAGAAAGGAAAGTGAGCAATCCCGTTTTCACAATTCAACAAAGTTTAGGGTAAAAGAAAGAATCCATCAAAGCATATTGAGAGTGAGCACAACACTTAAGTACGAGTTACACGAGGTATTAAAAAACAAACGTAGTTATTAGTTGACAATCGTAAAGAAAGGTTGAGTTAGGATTTAAAGGACTTAAACTTAATTGTCGCACGAGGATTCTAATAATCTTATTTAATTTCTCTATGTCTAAAAAGCTTTCCATGATACTTTTGGAGATCTCCAGTGAACTCATAGCTCTTTAAAGAGAGCGAAACCATGCTTATTTACATGCGGGAGAGTATGACATTTCTATTGTTGAGATTTATCAATTAGAGCATTTTGGTACATTGGAACCAATTTCAGAATCATGTGCGGATTCCACTTAATAGTTTGCATATCTATTTTTAAGTATTTAAAATATTTTATTCATATTATTATGCTTTTTAAATATATGCTAAAATAAGACATAATTAGATTAAATAGAGTGTTCTAATTTATAAGAACTATACACTTAAGGTTTTAAATATTTTGTATATCACAAACCACTAAAATAAAAATATTTTAAAGATAATTAATAAAGGTTTAATAAAACATGATCTATTTATGAAAATTAATTAAATAATATAATACGTGCAAAATAGAAATACTTAAAATATTTAATAAGAAAAGATAGAAAGTCGGATTGAAAATATTTAATAATTATACATATATTACTTAATTAATATTTATTATTATTTAATTTCCTACATCATGCGGTGAGTGAGAGCGGACTTCAGATTATCTGACGTACATCCATGCTCTTCTTAGCCTATAGATGTTGAAAGTTAAAACCCCTAACTGAAAACCCTAAATACGCATTTCTGCTCATTCGCAGCAAAATCAGTAGAGAGTATGACTTTAGAAATCGAAGCTCGAGAGTTAGTTTTCCCTTAAATAAAGCAACCACGTTAATTTGTTTCTTTCTTTTCTTTTATGTCGACTGCCTTCTTATCGTTATTTTGGTTGCAGTGTAATAAAGATCGTGCTCCAATTCTGCAAGGAGCATTCACTGCACCAAACCTTTCAAACATTGCAGAATGAGTGCCAGGTTTCGCTCAACACCGTTGACAGCATCGAGACGTTTGTCGCTGACATCAATGGTGGAAGGTGGGATGCAATTCTTCCTCAGGTTGCACAGCTCAAGCTTCCCAGGAACAAATTGGAGGACTTGTATGAGCAGGTTCTTTTTCAATCTCAATTCCCTTTTAGAAATTATTAATTTTTAACTTCTTGTAATGGGTTTGATTTGCTTTTTGTTGGGTGTCTTGAATTGTTGAAGATTGTATTGGAGATGATAGAGCTTCGTGAGCTGGACACTGCTAGGGCTATTTTGAGACAAACCCAAGTAATGGGTGTTATGAAACAGGAGCAACCTGAGAGATATTTGCGCCTTGAGCATCTTTTAGTCCGGACTTATTTTGATCCTAATGAGGTTTGATTATTTGTTTGTTATATAACATCTTTCCTTACCCAACAATTAATGATTTTTTTTCCTAATTTTTTTCATATGTAGTTCTCCTCTGATTTATATTAACTCTGCATAGTGTTTTGTGACAGGCTTACCGCGAATCGACCAAGGAGAAGCGTCGTGCGCAGATTGCGCAAGGTTCTCCCTCATTTCATGTCCTCTTGGGATGCTTCATTTTTTTTATTTGTCATCATGGCTGAACTGAATATGCTGGATTGACGCAATTTCATTTTTTCATATTTACGTAAGTATATAAATCTAGGAGCAGGAAAAAAGTATCACGTGTTAAGGGTCCATTTTATTCTATTTTGCTCAACTGATTGCTCCTATGTTCGGACTGCTATAATTGAGCACCTGCAATAGTATAAACCTTTTTGTGCCAATAGAGAAGGTACATGGTTAGTTCATTTAATTATTTCTTCTTAGTTGTTACTTGGCTAGGGGTTGATTAGTACAATGTAAAAGTCTAAAACTGATTGATTTTAATAGCCAGATGTTGGTTTCTTTACCATTCCTTGTGTTTTGTAAATTTAAATTTTCCTTTTTCCCCCCTATATCAATGAAGTTCTTGTCTTGCATTCAGCTCTTGCTGCAGAGGTCAGTGTTGTTCCACCTTCGCGATTAATGGCTCTAATAGGTCAGGCTCTGAAGTGGCAGCAACACCAAGGTAAGTTTACGTGCATTACCACCTCATATATGTGTATGTGAATTCATACACTTGTACAACAAACCAAACTTCCTCATTTTGTCTAAAAATAATAGTAGAACATTTTTTCTCTCTTCATACCCAATGTTGGCTTTTTCAGGGATGCTTCCTCCCGGTACACAGTTTGATTTATTTAGAGGAACAGCTGCAATGAAACAAGATGTGGAAGACATGTCTCCAACTACTCTTGCACACACCATTAAGGTACACATAGGTGTTTATTTAACTCCCAAGTAACATTGTAATTTTTTAATAATGTTGTAATTTTCATTCCTAATTGTAATTAAATGTGTTATATATCTCTTAAATCATGTTTTGGCTTATTTTGATTGTTTTTCCCTTGAACCCACTTCCTTTTGTATCAATACAATACTCTGCGGTTAATAACATTGATTTGGACTATAATTCAAGATGTTAATCAATGCCGTAAATTCTTCTGTTATGATATCAATTCAAAGGCTCCTCATAAATTATTTTGATGTTAAACACTGCAGTTTGGCACCAAGAGTCATGCAGAGTGTGCTCGATTTTCACCAGATGGGCAGTTTCTTGTTTCTTGTTCTGTTGACGGATTTATTGAGGTATCCTATCCAGAAGGTTTCTCTAGATTGTGGAGACTGATGGACGATCTTCTTTTCATTTTTGAATGGGAGTGGGTATGATTTCAGTGCTTGATTTCTTGATTACTGCTAGGTATGGGATTACATAAGTGGAAAGCTCAAGAAGGATCTTCAGTACCAGGCTGATGTGAGTCCCTTTTTTGTATAACATGAAAGTTTTTGGTATGTTTTTATTTCCTTATTTTTTAAAATTTGACCCTGTTGGAAATTGGGGAATGGGATGCATTTCTTAGATGCGTTGGTAATGTAACCTGCGCAGATGGAAAATTGTAGCCATTGAGCAAACCACTGACTTGGCAGCTTTGGTTTAGTTTTTAAAACATAATACTCCGTAAAAATCTGGGAAAAAACCTTGTGATATTAACGTACGAGAAGAGATGTTGAGGTGGACATTTCAAAGCATGAAAATAATTCTTACTGTAGTCTTGGTGAATTTACTGTGTGATGTCGAAAATTTTAGCAGATAAATATATTGAGCCAAAACACGAGAGATAGCAGATGAAAGATTATGAGGTGGAATCTTCTTTAGCATGGAAAGAATTGTTTTTTTTTGGTATTTTGCAGTGAAGCAGGCATCATTCATGCACTTACTTGTTATCTGTGCACTTCTGCAGGAAACTTTTATGATGCATGATGAGCCTGTACTGTGTCTTGACTTTAGTCGAGACTCTGAAATGCTTGCTTCTGGGTCTCAAGATGGGAAGATCAAGGTATGGCATGCTGTGTCTGGGGTCCTTTAGTATTGTGTCTAAACTTTGTTAGCTTCTGATGATACTTGTGCATCTTTAACCGTATCCCAGTTGTTTTCTTTTTCTTAAAAGCAAATGGGCATGTTAACTTCCAAAAGTTTTCTGTTTATGAGAAAATAGATTTGGTACGTCATTGTCAACTATTTCCAATTCAGCAGATATCTTTTCCAGCCAAGTTAACCACATACCTGAAGATTCAAAACTTTCGGCATGTCCTTAGAGTTTGGTTTTGATATCCACGAGAACCTTTATATATTTACTACCTCCTTCAGGTTTGGCGTATAAGGACTGGTCAATGCTTGCGTCGTCTTGACCGTGCACATTCTCAGGGAGTCACAAGTGTTGCCTTTTCACGGGATGGAAGTCAGCTACTGAGTACATCTTTTGATAGCACTGCCAGGTTAAATAAAATCAACAAGCAATTTTTTGTTGCATATATTAACTGTAGCCAGTTAGCTTGTCATTCTATTTGACAATAGTTATTGCTAGAATTTTGATTACTGATCAGAAACTGTTTTGGAATTATTGATTCAATCAATAATTCATGTCAAGTTCCAAGATTCCTATTTTCTTTATTTTGCTAATCATAAGATAATGATCTTCGTCTTTTTGAGTGCCAGTTCTAGATAACTTTTGTCACGACTTCTGCAGAATTCATGGTCTAAAATCTGGGAAGCAGTTAAAAGAATTCCGTGGCCATACTTCTTATGTTAATAATGCCATCTTCACTAGTGATGGGATCCGTGTTATTACTGCCTCAAGTGATGGCACAGTCAAGGCATGTGGCATTTGTCTTCTCTTTTTGTCGTTTTTCTATAGTATGATATCAGTGTGCATACGGCAGTGGTATTTGTGAAAAAAAACCAATAATGAAACGTTTTGGTGATATTTAGTCTATCTTACCTGCATAATGTTTGTCTTTTATTGTATAGGTTTGGGATGCAAAGACTACTGACTGTATACATACATTTAGGCCACCACCTCCATTGAGGGTAGTTTACCTGCTCTGATGTATTTTTCTGGTTCTAATTACTTTCATATTGCAATATTTGGTATGGTGCAGTGAGCATATTGCCTTGACTTAGGTCTTCCTTCTGTGTATTCCCTGTGTCTTTGGTTTGTAGGGCGGTGATGCTTCTGTCAACTCTGTCCATCTTTTCCCAAAAAACACTGACCACATTGTTGTATGCAACAAGACATCGGCCATATGTATTATGACACTTCAAGGACAGGTTGCTTTCTGTACTTCTATTATTTTGTTTTCCTATTATTTTAGTTGTTGGTGTTTATATGTCTACTGGTTTTAAGAATGTTTCTGTATACTTCATGCACCATGTACGTGTTTGACTCAGCTTTATGTTGGAACTTCGGATTGATAGATTATTACATTTTGCTTTTGACTCATTATTATGCAGGTGGTGAAGAGCTTTTCTTCTGGTAAAAGAGAAGGTGGAGACTTCGTTGCTGCTTGTGTATCACCTAAAGGAGAGTGGATTTATTGTGTTGGTGAAGACAGGTATCCTATAAGACTTTACTTTCTGAAAAATTAGTTGCTATATAATTTCTGTAAACTATTCTAGATAGCTAGTTTCTTGTTGTACTTCAACTTCACCTGAAAAACATCTTACTGAATAGAAGTGATTAGTTGCATTCCCATGCTGGAGTTACCATCACGGATAACTATGATGAAACTGAAGTTCAGTTCCTTCTTGAATGACATTGATCCTTATATGGTTGCATTGCATAGTTTGAAATGTCGACCAATAGTAATTTAGAAATTTATAATCCACACTCCAGTCAAGATCACAAGAAAGTATCAGATAGTGAGGCATATTAAGCTTATTATGCTTGTAATCTATTAAAATCTTCCTTGTTTTGCATTACTGTTGAAACTATGACACTTTGCCTTAATGGTGGAAAATAAAGCTGTTCTAACCCATGTCTGAAACTTATATGCAGGAATATATACTGCTTTAGCCATCAATCTGGTAAACTAGAGCACCTAATGAAGGTTAGTATCTGTTGGAACTGTATTGGTAGAGCTAGATAAAAGAGAATCATGAAAATTTTGTGAAAAGAAACAAAGATATAGGAAATTTAATCTGGGATAGCAATGACATATGAAGCGAATATAAATGTTCCTGGCTTCAATGACTGGCAGGTTCATGAGAAGGATGTAATTGGCGTGACTCATCATCCCCACAGGAATCTTGTAGCAACATATTCTGAAGACTGCACGATGAAATTATGGAAGCCTTAGGTTTTGTTTTTTCGTTCACTTCCCAACACTTATCCAAGAGAACTTTTTAGCTTTGTACCATTCTTCTAACCCTTTCCTCTTTAACCCCCTCTTTCTTATTTATTTATTTATATATCTTAAGAGAGAAACTTTTAATTGCCAAAACCTCGCAAAAATACATGGCTAAATGGAGTATGGGGGCAAGAACATTACATTCACGTTCGTAATTGCCTTACCTGTACTACTCTATTTACATTTTATAGATCATTCTCAGTACCAGTCTTAATTGGTGGTCACTGTATTACTGTGAAAATGTTTGTAAAGTTGTTTGTTTAGGTGAGAAGGAGTTCTAGTTTTCTTAGACTTTCTGGCATATCCCAGATGTTCACTGGTTTGCATTAAACAACAATGCTGGTATGACTGCAACAGTCAGCCGTTATCTTCGAGGATATTATGTGGTGGAACTGTTTCAGACACTTGTTTTTGGGCAAGCAAAAGTTTGAATGTTAGCGATGCATTTTAGAAGTTAGTTTTTCCCTCTTTATATGTTTTAGGAGGGAAAGAAAACTCGAATCAATCAATAAACATTAAAGGCACCGGTAATTTAGACCGATCATAGTTTCTTCGTTTCAACACTGTAATTTAGCATTAGACGCCCTCACTTATCCACATCTTGTATCATTTCTTTGATAGCTTCTACCGGTAGAACTTGTTGGACGATGCAACTTAAAGAGAACTCGACAGTTGCTGGATTGAACTAGTTTCATTAACTTGAACCCGTTTATGGTTATTATACACTAAGTTTTGATAATGAGATGTTAAAAAAAAATAAGTCCAACAAAGATCTCTTCTTTGTTGTCAACTGTTCTACTTAGAAACTGGCCTAAGCTATAATGTGCGATTGACAGTCTTCAATCTCTCCGATAAGTGTTTGTCGACCCGTTTTCTGTTTCAATGGATCTGCAGAATGCAACACAAGTGGATTGGACTGATTCAATCGAACAATTCTTAACGTGCTTATATCCAGAGCAGAAATGGAATACAAGTGATCATCGTGGTTGTAGTGCATACGTAACGTCATGCTTGTAATTCGTTGTTGGTACTAACAGAGAAAGGGAAGCCAACAAGGAATTATGGTCAAGAACTGGTCTTTAACACCCAAGGACTTGGCACCTGCAAATGCCCTTCTTATCGCCAGTGTTTTCACAGTTCAGGAGTGGATTTTGGAGCTTTGCAGGTGGCAAACATCAAACAAGCCGCTGCCTTGGAGTACACCGTGCATCATGGAACTGTCGTCTGGCCAATGTTGGCTAAGCAGAGCAGGAAACTTAGGAAAAAGAGATTAGAGAAGAAGAGCCCCTTCGTAGTTTTGGCGGGGGCTTTCTTTTTAATTTGTAGGTTATTGGTGAACCGTGCTATGGACTAGAGCTAACGAACGGTTGATTAGAGATGGTGGGCTGGGCTCGCTTATATGGTTATGGTTTTGTCTTTTATTGCTTCGTCCTAGCTTTATCTTGGTTATACATTCCAAGATCCCAAAGTCCGAGATGATGT
This sequence comes from Erythroxylum guanchezii, assembly GCA_025629825.1. Classification (NCBI taxonomy): domain Eukaryota; kingdom Viridiplantae; phylum Streptophyta; class Magnoliopsida; order Malpighiales; family Erythroxylaceae; genus Erythroxylum; species Erythroxylum guanchezii. Next base: position 30,841,240 of record JAOTAX010000003.1, on the reverse strand, counting down.
GTGTACAAACTATATATTCGGAAGTTCATTTAGATTGAGGCCGAAGTTCTTGGATTGAGTTACGGAGTGGCTATCTGTCTAGGAATGTGAAACTTCCAGATCTTGAATTCTGGGAACAGACCATATCCATCAGAGCTCTTAATGCTATCTTCCTTGCGTTCTTAACTCCTCGGCTCATCAATTTTTAACCAAAGCGTAGAAAACCTTTTCTTCTGCTGGGATTAGGACGAGTAACATGTCGGAATTTTAGTAGTAAACGACACTCATGTTTGAGAAGATAGTGTGTTATAGTTCAAATTCAACATATACATCATGTTTTTAAACTCCATATTCAGTAAAAAAAGATAGTATGATATAATTTTACTTATATTTAAAGGATTCCATCAAGACAGACACGTTTATCACATTGTACATTGTTATCTGTGAAAAAGAAATGGGGCAGTACCCCACGTTATTAATTCTTTCCATGGAATCTTCTCAATGTTGTATTCCTTTAGATGCCTATTTTGGCAAGTGAGATTTAAAAGATAGTATCTTTTTATTGCATATAAGATCAATCATTACTGTAACTTTCTTTCTTCTTTATTTTGTTGTTGACTTCGATGTATAGCCAGAAAAAGAGTAAATTGTGTTGATCTTATGTTTTGATCTCACTTATTTCTTTTTATTGAGGAATAAAAGCATTAATACGCATGACATTCAAGTCGTGTAATTCATCACTACTTTATAATGAGGAACAAAGGTACAAATACATTTATGTTTAAATTGTGTATGTCCCTAATGTACGTTTCTTTAACTTCTTCACCATTCAAACATGTACTTTGTCATGTTTCGCTTTATAATTTTGGAGAAAAATACACTTTTATCACATACTCATGCCATACCGTGTTTGTCCGTAACACACCCAAATACAACCAGTGTAGTATGTGAGCTATAAACAAAGTTGTATTGGACATATAAAAATCATTGGAATTTCATGAAATCCAGTAATGATTTGCCTCGAAAAAGAATCCATTAGCTAAAATTTCAGAAACAAACTTTTTACTAGTTAAAAGTAAGATTGTGTATTGATGGACTTTCTTAAATCTTGGTCTAGCAAAATTTTACTGATTGTTGTTGTTTAATTGATAATGGCCCGTGTATGTGGTCCTGATGTTGGATAGATATGTCCGTGAACATATTGTCTTGTAATGAATTATTGCCTTAAGACAGAAGACACGAAGTTTTGGCTATCCTGAACATGTAACAGGACAGAAATTAAAAGCCCTCTTGTCTTGGCTTCTCAACACCAACTTTTGGGGCATTCGAGCGGTGAGAGAGAGGCCAATCTTCTTGGACGTCTCTATGCCAAACAATTATTCAAGTTTTCTTACTTTTCCTCCAAATTTTCTCCGACCATATAAATAATTAGGACCAAACAGTATCAATAACACACAGAGTGAAGTCACACGAGCAATTCGGATCAACCCCACATACTATGAGGAACTCGTCCATATATGAAACTAAATCAAATTTAAGTTGGAGGTTTGATGTACAAGGACGTACTTGTTAGCAGTTTCTCTAGCGATCAATATATAATTAATTTGTTGAAGCTTAAGTTGTAATACGTACCGGTATCTTAGTTACGTATTCTGGATTGAACGTGAAAGGGTAAGAAAAGAAGAAATGCGGAAATACTTGATTTCAGTTTCTGTAACTTCAAACGAGCTTTCCGAAGCGGAAACGAGGGCGAATCTACCGCCGTCTTTATGGGAGCTCATTTCCGGGACGTGAGTAACGTCTTTCAACAATTTTCTTAAAACATAAGCTCTCTTAACGAGTCAGAGAATCCTTATACTTATAATTGATTATATGAGCAACTATAGGGAACCTTGACCTTTATATAACATCCATATCAGACCTTGACCTTTATATAACATCCATATCAGACTTCTCCATCACAAAGCTGATATAGGTTTAGTCCACACTAATTGATATCCATTTTCATCCGGACTTCAACCCATTGATTTAGATCATTTATTGGGACACTTTATTATCTTTATCTGGATCAAATTACGTAATTTAACCGATAAGTTATTAAAAACTGAAAAATACAATTAATAGTTGTCTAACTTTATGAAAAAGGATTGTCCAACATTCTCCCCCTTTGGACAAGTATTAATCGCAGTTTTGACTCTAGTTTAAAAACAATTTTAAAACTCGGTTAAGTCACGCTATTGAATTAATCGACTAAGTTTAAAAAACAAAATATTTGTTCCAAAGATAACGAAAGTCCATCATTCCATCCTGCAAGGCTTTCGATATCGAAAAGTATCAAATGCATATGTCATCTGCGACACAGATCCATTACAATCACGTATACCTAATATCTCACTAATATGAATGGAAAAATGAAGTGTGAAAAACTAGGGTAATACCTTTATGATCTAATTGTATCATTTTTGTTTGTAGGTCTCGATTTCTTCAACTTTATGCTAAACCATATATATTAAACTGCATTAGAGAAATCCTGTTTTCTCTCACTGAATGCTAAACAACATTAGAGAAAACTTATTTGCTCTCACTGAATACTAAACATCATTAGAGAAAACCTTTATGTTCTTCAACTGAATTCTAAACTGCATTAGAGAATCTTTATGTTCTCCAATTGAATGCTAAACTGTATTAGAGAACCTTTATATTCTCTAACTGAATGCTAAACAACATTAGAGAACCTCTATGTTCTCCATCTGAATGCTAAACTACATTAGAGAACTTTATGGGATTAAAAACTTATTTTTCCCTATGTCATGTCAAACTTCATAGATATCCGTTTAAAACTATATGCGTCTAAATGACGTAGGAACAAGGTCAATCTGTATATGTACCCAATGACCTTTAAATGCTTAAGATCTACACATATCTTAAGACTTTTATACGTATTATGACAATGTATGATAACACGTATTACTGAGGATAAATGATGATTATCTCTATTGATGAACCATCATACTATCATAATACATCAAAATGTGCAAATATACATGGAGTAAACATAACGATCCGCTAATTAACAGTATCTAAGGATGTCAAAACACCCATACTGTATACTTGTGTCACAAACATAATTGGCCGAAGTCCTTTAGTTAAAGAATCGACTAACTTTTCTTCAGTCTTTAAATGCTCCAAACCTTAATGTCACCTTTTGTATCAACATCTTTATGACCAAATAATTAACCTTTAAATGTTAAGACCCTGTGATATTCTTTGTTGTTATTAAACAACACAACAAGACGATTACCATAGTACAACCAAATGGGTCTAGCCACTTAATCAACCACAGACAACTCAAAAATCAAGTTTTTGAGCTAAACTGTCTGTGAAACAACCTCATAGCATGCACTCTGCATGCATAGTCAAGAAAGTTACCAATGTCTACTTGACACACTTCCATGATATTGTACCATTTGCAAACTTAAAATTGTAACCTTAAGTAGACTTTTGATCATCCGGAAACATGGCTAAAATCTGAATCTGAATTCCTGACGAGGTTTAGTCTGTTGACTTTTCTATATGTCAACATATAATCCTTAATTCCCTTTAGTATCTCAACACTCGCTTGATTGTATTTCAATGGTCTACACTTGGGTTAACCAGATATTGACCAAACAGTCAAATGGTGAATGCAATGTCCTGCCTAGTACATAGCTGAGCATACATCAGGCTATCAACAGTACTAGAATACGAAACAACCTCATAACCTCCCTCTGTATTTGATTATTTGGATATTGTGTTAAAGATTATCTCTCACTTTGAGAGATAGGTGCTACGACAGGTTTACTGTTAACCGTATTAAACCTTTGTAACACATACTCAATGTATGCATTCTATGAGAGGTCTGATGAGTGTTGAGACATGTCCTGGTGAATTAGAATACTTAGGACAGAAGATGCTGCACCGTGGTCATTTATGTCAAAGTTCTTAACTAAAAGTTGCTTTACCTCATACAACGTGGTCAAGTAATTTGACATGAGCAATATATCATCCACATGTAGTAATAGAAAGATAACTTTGCTCCCCCTGACCTCATAGTGCAAGCATCTTTTTTAATTTTATTTTCCATGAAGCCGAAAGAGGCCAAACCTTATTAAATGTAAGGTATTACTTTTAGGAGGTTTGATATAAACTATATATTGTTCTGCTTAACGTGCAAACTATGTCAGTTCTATCTGGATCTTGAAATCCTTCAGGTTGTACCATATAAACTGCTTTATAAAGGTCTTTACTCAGGAAAGCAGTTTTGACAGCCTTCTGATGTAGCTCTATATCATCATGAGCTACAATTGCCTTAATCACTTACAATCTATCATACGAGGATATGGGAGAAAAGGTAACATAAAATCAATCTTTCTCTCTGAGTGAACCATTAGGCAACTGAGTGAGACCATAAACTGCTAAACTTTATCCTGAAATCCTTTAGGTTTTAAAACTTCATTTACAACTGATGGTTTTGCAGTTCCGATGCAAATCAACTAGCTCCTAAACCTTACTATGCTTTATGGATTGCATCTTATCATTCATTATATCCCACCACACATCCTCATTGGGTCCAGAAATGACTTCTGTAAAAGTAACTAAATCCGTAACATGTCTAATAGCATAGTTCTGTACACCTGATAGACTATGTAATCAGATGAGATAGCAAGTCGTCTCACTCGAGTGGATTTACTTAACTGTATTATATCTTGTACCCCCAAAAACCTTTGTGTGTATAGTTATGGGTTCTTGTTCCTATACAGGCATGGTACAAAGACCTAGATCCACCGGATCTAACTGTATGAGTAGTGGGTACATGATAACTGTAGTATCCGCCCTGCTATCATCCAAAGGGTTAAAGGGCCCACCATCATTATAGACATTGTATTCTAGAAACTTACTTGTTTGTGATTCCATTATTTCGATTTCCCCTTTTCTATAGTAAAAGTTGTGGCTTTAAAGTGGTCTAAATATTTGACTAAATAGCAATGAGCACAACAAGCATGCAACTTTTCTTTATAAGGATTATACTACTTTAGTAGGGCAACCCTATACACGAACGTGTGCAAGGCTGAGTTTCCAAACTTCTAGATAATCAGGTAGAATAACCCTATTCTACATCGACTTTTTCAAGTCCTTTAGGGTGCAGTTATGTCTTTCAGCAACACATCATTTTGCTCAGAATTACTCAGTATAGTGAATTAAGTCACTATTCTAATTGATTCCAAATATCTGGAAAACGAATCTTTTAAAGTCCTGAAACACCATGTTTGCCATGATATTCTCCTCTACGGTCAAATCTGACTATCTTGATGAATTTTCCAATTGGTTCTCAACTTTCAATTTTTAAGCAAGAACACATAACTGTAATGAGAATAATCATCTACAAATGTCAGAAATCATTTGGAATTGCACAGTGTAACTGTATAAGGTCTACCAATGTCTTTATGTATCAGAATCAACAAGTCAGAAGCACAAGTTGGCATTTCTTCCTTATTAGTTAACTTACCCCTGCAACAGTCAGCATATGTTCCAAGATCATCATAATCTATAATTGAGAAATGCTTTCCTTGATCAATCTCTCAACCCTAGCTTTGGAAATGTGATTTAAACTTTTATGCCACACCATGTATGACCTATCATTCATTAGGATCCTTCATTTCATAACTTGTTTAGCAAGATATGGAGAAGCATTTATCTAATTCGAGGTAAGACACATTCTATAAAAACCATATAACAAGAAAGTTGTATCATTTTGTTTTGCATTAAACAACAACTGTATAACAGAAGTGTTAAATACAAAACATTAACCCTCTTTGTTCAAAATTGTTCAAAAGATCACGTATAAAATGTGTTGTGTAAAACCCAAATGAACCTTACTACAAGGTTCAGTACATAAATTCCCCATAGATATTACTTCCACTTCTTCATTGTTGTGAACCATCAGTTTCTCCTTCCCTTTATTTGGCTTTATCCTGGATATGAACCACCTTGATCAGAAGTTCCACTATATAACCACCAAAAACTTAATGCAACTATTGCAAATTAGATGCATAAATTGATAAGACAAGGAGTTACCTAACGGTCTCAGTCTTTCCTTTTAAACCTCATACTACTGGTTTCTTTAGGTCCCTAGGACCTTTACCAGCATTGGATTGACTAGCGTCAGCATGTGGAGAAGATTTGAACTTTCTACCTTTAAACTTAGCGAGCTTCATCTTTGTCTTCCCTTTAGTTGCTTCGAGGGCTATAGAAGTAGCAAACTTAAGTTTCTCCTTCTCAACAACACAATAATAAATCAAAGCATTGAAATCTCATTCCTCATCCGGCGAGTAATATGTCATCACCAGATTACTAAACTCTAAAGGGAGTGTATTCAGAGTCTGGTGAACAATGAAGACATCAAGAAGAGGAATATTCAACATCTTCAATCTATTATGAAGATGAATCATTCTCGATATGTACTCTATTACTCCCCCTTCTCCTGTATATCTCATGGATAATAATTCTTTCTTCAAGGCACTTGTCTCAACATTAGGTGAGACTGTGTACCTCTAGGAGACATTATCAAGAAACTACTTTGCCATGTCTGTGTCAGGAAGTTCACTGAGCAGATGATTAGGTATGGATCTTTTAATAGTCATCAGATTAAATCTGTTAGACCAATCCTAGGCTTCATAGGCTACTTATGAAATCTCAAGCTTATAGATATATGTAGAGATGGCCTATCCTTCCGTATGACCATATCAACCTCAGTTATCTCCAAAATGTTCAATACATCCTCTGTCCACTTCTTTATATTGAAACTGATCAGGGTTTCAAGGGCGACACTAATTTTATTGACCAAAAAGGTGAATGTAAAATGATAATGTTTAAATCAGCACAAATGTAGAACAACAACAATACTTAAAGCTAGTAAATAATATCTTTTCTGAAAATCTGGTCACACATATTATGAAACACCTGTGTGTTGATTACATAATATATGCAACTAGACCTCCATATAAAAGCGATTAGAGTACAAATCATCAACTCTTATGACACTACCACCTGAGAGACTATTAACTCAACTATCAACTCGATTCTTAGAACTTAATTCAAGTGCAAAAGTAACAAGGTATTTGTTTTGG
>JAOTAX010000003.1:30819992-30831323 GCA_025629825.1 Erythroxylum guanchezii | reverse complement strand
TCTGAAAAGCTCCAAATTTTAGCTTTTGAAAAAGCTGTATTTTAGCTTTTTCAAAAGCTGTTTCTACTTAAAAAGTGTTTTTGAAGTTTGCAGCCAAACACCCATTTTTTCCTGAAAACAGCTTTTGCGGTGGAAAAAAAGTGCTTTTGGAGTCTCCAAAAGCTGAACCAAACGGGCACGAAATGTGTATGTCTTTGTGCAGCAAGTTTGAAGCTCTTTAGTAAGGTAACCTTTTCTACTCTATTACCTTAACCTTTGGCTGGTTTATTTATAAAACAAGACATTAAAGGGTCTAAATGGCTTTAGATCGCATACGTTTTTCCTTTCAGCTTTGCTTAGGGTTAGGTAATACTATACTTCTAACTTAATATTTGTAGAGGTCATGGCCTTCTTGCGCTACTTGTAAATGATTCTCAGCTATGGATACATGGATTCCATGGAAATATTGAAATTTATTCATTTCACGTTTTTGAAAGATTTCATATTGAAAACCCATTTTCAAATGCTAAAAGAATGTTTCATGTTCTTGTTTTCATATTCATGATATTTACATTTTAAATAAAATATAGTATATATCTATAAATGTTATCTTATAGCGTTGTTGTTTCCTTCTTTATATGCTTCTACCTCTTTATTTTCTATAAATAAAATAACAATTTAGTCAATATGTACTGAAAATAATGACTAGAAATCTTCCATTATAAAAAAAGTAAATATATATAAAATTGGAATTCATACTGAAATAACATTTTCTTAATACCACACTTCCCTCCTTGCACCATTACATGTATTTAGTGAATTTGGTTCTTGTGCACCAAGTTGTGATGTAAATTTAACGCTTCTTTTGTGGATGTCTTCTTTGAAATTACTACATAATCGAACATTCGTGTATAATATTGTCGTCATCTACTTGCCTTTTTGGGTAATTTGTGGACCCAAACTGTCATGGGTAGAGAGGCTGGATAGGAAATATCCCTATTCAATACGCTCCACATGTTAAATTCATGTAGCCCCCTCCCTTGATATCATTGCCCTCTACAAGTTACCGCTCAAGGAAGACATTAACGTTGGGATTCTACGGTCAAAATCAAACAAATATTTGACAAAACGAAGTACATACTTCTGATTAGGCTAATTCAAAGGGCATAACACTACATGATTAAACATAATCTGTTTTACAGAAAATAAGGGGGTTGCCTGGATCTTTATTCTTTAATTACTGTCAACAGCAATAATCTCAAGTTCAGAAAACTTGTTATGGTCTTACTCTTATGTGACTTTGGTCATGGTAATAGTATTTAGCCCTCCTTTATTCATATCCCTTCGTGGCTATAAAAGCTAAGGCGTAAGTTGCTCAGGTTGGAGACCAAACACTACTGTTTATTTCCCCCTCTTCCTGCTTCAACTCCCACACTAACTAGCTTAGTGCTTGTGGGTTAACTAGCTAGTTAGTGCTCTAAATCTATATATTGTGGCAGACAAAATGAACGGAACGGCTAAGAAAATGAATGGAGCTCGACGATCTCATGGTCTGGCCTCAGTTCTGGCCATTGGCACAGCAAACCCAGAAAACTGTTTCAACCAAGGCGAGTTTCCTGACTATAGCTTCCGAGTCACCAAGTCAGAGCACTTGACAGGCCTCAAAGAGAAGTTCAAGCGCATATGTGAGCATCATATATATTACCCCTGTTGTGTGTATGCTCTACGTTCCTTCTTCACCATATGTTTGTCACTAGTGTTTTTGCTCAGCTACTTGTTATTTATTTGATTCTAAGCTACAGGTTCACTGTTTCTGGCATGTTTATTCGTTTAGAACAAGTTCACGTACAAAATGTTCAGACAGGTCAATCTGATTGTTTATATTTCTATGATATTTCCATTAATAATGGATGCTAACCTATAGTTTTTTACATGAGCAGGATGATATGGTTAGTAATTGCATTATGTCAAACAAACTAGTAAATAAACAACCATTTAATACAGACTTGAGTATCTCTGTCCTCGACGGTCCATAACTTCAGCCTGCATGTACTATTGTTTCATGAAAATATGTGCAAGTAAAAAGAGTACTATTTTTCAACTGATGTTTTTGTAAAGTAGAAAATATATCTTAATGATAACATTAGGTGTACGGTTTCATCTAACATTTTTAGTATATTCCAATTTTACCTTTCATGTTTTTACCAAAAATTTGACAAATGTTAATTTGAAGAAGTGGTGACTAGCTAGCCTAAGAAAATAGATTAATGAAAATACTCTTCTTAAATTAGACGTCACTTTGTTACAAGAAAAATGAAAGGAACTTGTGCATTACAAGCATTGCTCATCTAAAGAAGGAAGGCAGGAACGCAACTCTTCTCAGACATTGCTCGAGTAGTATTCTGAAGTTGAAATTATGAAATATAAAATCACGCAAGAGATAATTACATTAGCCCAGCTTTGAACAAGTGCAAAAAGGATACCTATTCAAAATTTACTTTTGTCCTATCTCTATTTTTTTTGTTTTATTTTTATAAACGTTCACTTCTAATAATTATAAAAAAGGATACCTATTCAGAATTCACTCTTATCTTATCTCTATTTTATTTTATTTTATTTTTATAAACGTCTACTTCTAACAATTATAATAATTAAAAGAGGTAAAATATGATATTTATTTTTTTTATTTTACTTGGGCTATAAAACATTAAGAAAACTCGGACTTATATTTCTAAGAAACAAGTTCTATAAATTGATGTAACATCTATATTGCTGGAAAAACCATTAAAATAATTGATTGGTCCACTTAGAATAGGTAATAAAAAGTGTTGAACTATTGATAAATCTCTTCTTAATTGTAGATATTAGCTATTAATTTTTTAAAAATAAAATTTCTATTCTTTAGTTATTTTAAACATAATGTGAATTAACCGATGTCCCATCGACTTGCAGGTGAAAGGTCAACAGTGAGGAAGCGATACTTGCACTTGACAGAGGAAATTCTGCAGGAGTATCCAAGCATAGCAACCTACAATGCACCATCCCTAGACGCACGTCAAGAGATCGAAGTTGCAGAGGTCCCTAAGCTCGCAGCAAGAGCAGCCTCAAAAGCCATCGAAGAATGGGGACAACCCAAAAGCAAGATCACCCATCTCATCTTCTGTTCAACTTCGGGGATAGACAAGCCTGGCGTTGACTGTCACCTTGTACACCTACTAGGTCTTCCACTGTCTGTCAACCGCGTGATGCTCTACACTCTTGGCTGTCATGCAGGTGGTACTGTGCTGCGCATCGCCAAGGACTTAGCAGAAAACAACGTTGGTTCTCGTGTTCTTGTTGTGTGCACAGAGCTCACTGTCATGACGTTTCGTGGACCCTCGGAGACTGACTTAGCTAATCTTATACGTATGGCAATTTTTGGAGACGGTGCAGCTGCCGTGATTATCGGTGCTGACCCTGACCTATCCATCGAACGACCCATCTTCGAGATCTACTCAGCGTCTCAAACATTGGTTCCTAACACAAGCAAGGCAATTCATGGACGTGTTCTGGAAATGGGGCTCACGTTTTACGTCGACAAAATGGTGCCTACAATGGTGGCAAGCAACATTGAGCAATGCTTGGATAAAGCGTTTAGCCCAATTGGTATAAAGGATTGGAACTCAATATTCTGGATGCCACATCCAGGAGGGCCAGCAATATTGGCAGAGATAGAAGCGAAACTGGGGTTGAAACCAGAGAAACTGAGAGCAACAAAGCATGTCCTGAGTGAATATGGGAACATGTCAAGCGCGACAGTGCTGTTCATATTGGATGAACTGAGGGGGAGATCGAAGAAGGAAGGGAAGAAGACGACAGGTGAAGGGCTTGAGTGGGGTGTCCTCATGGGTTTTGGACCTGGCGTGACAGTGGAGACCGTAGTTTTGCGTGCCATTTCGGTGTGAGAAGTTGCGTGTAGAAATTTAGTATGATAATTGTGGACCTTGTTCTTCTGTAGAGAGAGAGAGTGAAAAATGTCCATTTGCTGTGTTCCTGATAATCTTGCATTGCAGCAATTTCTGTTTCTGTTGTGAAATAAGAAATCCCTGACCCTGCCACCGCCACATGTTGTCGCATTTACCCAGTAATTTCGCTCCTGTTTTGTTTTCTTTTCAAAGGAGAGGAAGGAAGAGACTGGTACTACTGACACCTCATCTTTTTATTTCTTTACATAATCAACTTTTTGGCTCTATATAATATCGGCTTCACAAAGTTGGAAAATTGGGTTGGTATCTGTGAAAAAATTATAAAACTTTTTTGTTTGATATTTTGAAAGTTAAGGATACTAAAATTCTATAAAATAATTTAATGCATAAATCATAATAAAAATAAATCTTAATTCATATTTTATTGTGAATATTCCAAAACTTGATTATATTCTTATTGTATCCTTTAAACTATTTTCGAAACTAATCCATCACAACCATCATAGTCGCACAAGTGTCTGACCTTTAATGATATTTATAAAACATGTTAAGAGAACCCTGCAACTATTGCAAAGAAGGTTAGGTAAAGAATATCAGCTCCGTTAGAGCTTAAGTCTATTTATAATAAAATTTGAATATTTTAGTAATTAATTGAAGTTAAATTATAATTTTAATTAAACTCTAAATATAATTACAAATAATTCCAATTAAATCTCAATTATAAATAACATTTATACTTATTTATTAAATATCTCATATTTAATCATAAAGTTTTTCAAACTTTACAATCAAGTCCAGCTTGATTTAAAATATCTTTGGTCTTTTCAACTCGTTCTTTATATATGACTCATAGAGTTCTCAAATATGTTGGCAATTATACAAATTATAACCCTAAATCATATTTAGGATTAGATAAATTAAACTTATTTAATTTATCTTTAATTCTCTAATTAAACCATTTATATTCATAAATCAAGATTGACATTATCAACACATCAGGAATACATAAATATTTAGAAATGTCAAAGTGGTTTTTCCTAACTTTTCCGTGCATGATATTTTCGTATAATTCAATTCTTTCATAATACAGTGTTTCCCTTATTCATAAAGCATGAAATTAATGTCTACTCTATTTTGGATCCAATCAGATTAGTTCTCCACCATTAGTTATTGATTCAATTAATAACATTTAAAAACTACTTATAAAATGTCATTTCAACTTGTCCAAGGATTTTCCGAATCAATAATAATCACGAACAATGAAACATTCTCATTAATTACTTTAGAGTGGTAAATCATATCTTGATTATTCAACTACCTCCATATGGTTCATGCTACATCCAATGACTACCTACTGAACTACCTATAATTAGAATAAGTCATAAGTGGTATCAAAACATAGTAATCACTATATAAGATAATTTTGGAGTCCTTAATTCAAATGATCATTTATACAATCATTACAATGAGAATTTCTATAGATATACAAGTAATGTTCCAAATAGATTTCTCATATAAGATCAGTTCAATGAACTTGTTCTCTAACATGTACCCATACATTTGTTTAAGTATATGTATACTTTATCCTATGAGTTATAGTACTTCCTTTATAATGAAAAATATCTTAATAGAACAATGATTAATAACAATTTAGGGATAATACATAAGTGCAATATGAATCTCATAATTATAATCTCATCATTTCATTTGCAATGTATAATTATTCCTTAAATTTTATCATATGCATCTAAATATGTACAAGATAAAAAATGTTTTTATATTATTTTGTCACTAAACTACAACTAACCAATCAGCTCTAGGTCATAGGCCAACAATCTCTCACTTGCACTAAGTTGATCGTTTAAGTATGATATACCATATCATCATATGATGATCATGCTACTGCTGGGACAATAGCATAATGAGATAATTCTATAAAATTCCTTATAGTAAGAATTTGCTTAAATCTTACAACTTTCATCTTAATTATCATCGTAATTAAGAAAATTTGCCTAAACACATCATTGAATCTTTGATAAGACCTTAGTTCCTTTTACATGCTCAATGACTCTAATGGTCCACAATACATTACTTTCTTGAACATTCGTTGTATATCAAGTTCATCAAAGAACTTATTGATCCAATTAATCATTTCCACTAAATGAAAACTTTATTATGGCTTAATTAGCAACAATTGCTTTAGAATCCTTTAAATCTTGAATGATATTGTTCTAACTAAAACATGTATTTATTAGGATTTACTTCTAAAGTTAATATCTATATAACCTTGAACTCAAATGTCAACTCATACATAGAATACTTGATATCTTTAATACTTCACAAGTATCAAATACTAAAATACTAAACATCTTTATTACATCATCTTTGTACTTGAGCTTAGAATAGGTAAACAACTTCCAATCTATATTATAGATCTAATTTCTAGAATTAAGTTCTTACTTTAAAATCTAACAAGAGTTGTTCTTGGACAATTATATTTTCAACAATTGAATTTATAATTATTGTTCTCTATGAGCAATCTCTACATACTTCTATTGAAGTAAACAACTATACTTCACTAGCCTTCTTATAGACATGATAAATTTACAATCGTCTCCAAAACAAACTCTTTGAATTCATCATAAAATTGAATCTTTCATCATAAAAGTGAATCTGTCAATGTTTCATAGCCTCTTAACTATACATCAAATTTATCAATAAAAGCAGTAGTTCTAATTGGATAATTGGATATAGTAAAGCCTTTATTTAATGTACATGTTTATGCTCTTAGTAGGCTAAATCAAATAGAACAATTCCATCAAGATACTATACCTTTCAGCTTTACTCAATGTAGCCTCTAACATCTTGCTATCATGGTGTTGACATATATCTTGCATGTTGTCATCAAAGTTTATGAGGCATTAGTCAACTCAAAATGTCAATATATTTTATCATCTATATGATTTTGACACATCTCTAAAACTTTGTCACAAAATACTTAAAAGAAATTATAGCAAAATTATATAATAGGCGTACAATTTTCTTTCTAACTTTGAGAACTCTTCTAAAACATTATCCTATGTTCAAGAAATTTTGTTCATTAACTCTTAGTATCAACTATACTAAATAAGATAAATTCTACTTAGAACAAAAATATAAATGCATGAAAAACAAGTAATTGAATTATATGTCATGACTATCAAATAAGATTAGGGTTTTAGTTATGTATATAGCTACTTCTACTATTTTATTTGAAATAATAACCCTTACTACTATTAGGAAAAGATTATTTTAATCTTTCTAGGGGCTAGGATTTCATTCAAATATAATTGATCTTGAATTTGTTCAACAAACCAATTAAACTCAAATTAAGTAGATAATAACTTTATCAATCACATGTCATGCGACTCCTAGATCCGTTAGGTGGTAACTCTTGCCAGAATATATCTTACATATTATTCCTAACTCTGCTTCTAAATTTAAGTGATCATGATTTGCTCATATAAATACGCAAATTTAGTTAAGTAGAACTCACTGTCATAAGACTAAACATATTCGGGTTAAAAGCAGCCTTGAGTTTGCTTAACAAGCATAATAATAAACAGAACTCTACTTTATTCTTATAACAATGGAAGACAATAATCATGTTCAAACATTTATTTAATATTTTTAACAAGGGATTTAATTTTGTTTGTCTCATCAAACAGAAAATTACATGTAATAATATCACATACATAAAACATGCAATTTAACATACACTCAATTTATACATTAAACATATAGATAAAGTATACAACTTATGCACTAATAATCAAATTATATACATAAAATATCAAGCTTCATTTGATTCTAGTTATTGATCTTCATAATCTAAAATAATATTTTCAACTTCTTGAAAAATTAAATTAAATTAAACTCATTGATTACTAAAAATATTAAATTCATATTCCAAATAGAAATTTAATTTGATTTGAAAACAATTTTCAAATTCAATTAGAAACTATTTTCAATTATCTTGACTCCTTTAACAAAATTAATTGAAATAATTTTCAGTAAATTATTGTTCTTACTCATTATAATTTAGAAAAACTACTTTTAAAAATTCAACAAATAAGAAATTCTAATCAATTTAGAAAAGTATTTCTAATCTAATTAGAAAATATTACTATTTAATTAGAAAACTATTTTCTAATATTAAAAGGAAACTATTTTCAAAATAAAAAACTTTTAAATTTAATTAAGAAAGTCCTTTACATTATTTATGTAGAGATTAATTTCTTAATTAACTAAACATTTTTCTTTAATAAATTAGAAACATTTTAAAAAATATTAAGAAAGCTTTTTTTTAATTAATAAATGGAAAAAATTTCAAAATTTAACCAAGAAAATTACCTTTTCTAATAAATCAAGAAACTTATTATCTATAAATAAAGAAATAATTTCTAAATAGATAGAATTATAAATCTCTAAAAAAATGAAATCATAAATTTAGTTTATCTCAATCATATTGAAATAAATAAATATAATTAAGAAATACCTTTTTTAATTACTTAAATTTTCTTAATTTCAAGGAATCTAATTAATTCTAATTTTAGAAACTATTTTTTCAAAATTAATTAGGAATCAAAATAATTATTAATCTTAATCAAGCTTAAAGAAATAATTTCTTTAATTTTAAAAATTAAGATCTCATCTTAATTAATATAATCTCATTATATTAATTATATAAAATAATTTAATTAGGAAACGTAGCTCTTAAATATTTGCTAGATTTTAATTAATTTTTTGATAATTAATTTAATTTAATAATTCAACTCTTTAAAATATTAAAACAAATTACAAAACATTCCTAATAAAATCAACCATTAAAATTTTTTTCTAACAAATGAGAAAACACTTTTCCAAATTTATTATAAAGTTAAACCTATTTAATCCCAATTAAATTAATTACATTAAAAAAAAGAGGGAATTGTCTGGCGTGTACACAACAAATTTTTAGTGATGCGCGTACAGTGCAGGCGACATCAGTATTTATTCCCCGGAAGCTTTGTTTACACTTGTCCCATCATTTTTCAGCTAGGCTTTCTGCATTTTGTGTCTTGTGCAGTCGCACTAACTACCTAGATTTTCTTATATGGGAGTCTCCTGTTGCCGCTGCCATCAGAACTACCTCGCCAACCACTTTGCACCACTACTCCTGCAACAGCCACCAGTGACGATGACATTTTTGGAGCTGGTGACATTTCAGGGCCTCCATCCCACCGACCAATGTTTTCCAAAATTTTCAAAACCACAACCAGTCTTCACTAGTTTTCATGTTTTCCAGCAGCCACAAACAACGTGTTTTCCATAAATTTTGGGTTTATTATTGTTTACAAGTGTCTAATGTTCAATGAAATTGTTTTATATATTGTTTAACAGTTAAACAATTTCAATTCAATTCCAAGTTGACTTGTAAGGTTTAAAATTTTCAATATAAACTTTTCAGATTAAAATTAATCAGATTTAATATGACATTTAAAATTTATGATTTTAATTCCTTAATTAAAGATCAACAATAATCAAACAATTTAATCAAATTAAAGTTGGCTATGATATTACTATTAAAAAATCAGGTCGGAATCTAATTCTGTATGCAACAAAATAATTACGAAACTTTTTTATTTTAATTTCCAAAATTAAGATCACTAAAATTCTATAAAATTGTTAACACATAAATCATAATAAAGCATGATTCTTAATTCATACCTTATTTCAAAGTTTGATTATACTTACCATATCCCTCGAACCGTTTCTGAAACTAGTTCATCTCAATCACGATGGTCGCATAAGTATTTGACCTTTAATAAAATTCACAGAACGGGTCGAGAAAACTCTGTAATTTTTACAGAGAGAGTTAGATAAAGAGTACTGCTTCCATTAAAACATAAACCTATTTATAATAAGTTTTGAACATTTTAGTATTTTAATTAAAATTAAATTCTATTTTTAATTAAACTTTAATAAGAGTTACAAATAATTATAATTAAATATCAATTATAACCAACTACGATCTAATATGTCATATTGATCCATATTTATTAAATATCTCATATTTAATCAAAAAATTTCTCAAACTTTACAATCATGTCCAACTTGATTAAAATATTTTTGCTCTTTTCAACTCGTTTTTTATGTATGACCTATTGAGTTCCCAAATATGTTTGTTGGGCACCGTTTTCGGAATCTAACCTCTTGCGAAAACTACAACTGTTGGATCCCGTTTTCGGAACCCAACTCTTCAGAAAAACTATAACTATCATCATTCCATTTCCTTGTAATCTCCTCTTGCTCTGATACCACCTATGTTGGCTCTCGTTTTCGGAGTCCAACCTTTGTTCGAAATCATGAAATGTGATCTTCTTTATTGCTCCTTATTTTTTTTTTTGGAATTTCCAACACTTTTCGGAAATCATGAAACATGTACGTCTTTCCCTGTAGGGTTAATTCATTTAGCCCTTATAAAGCAGGAGCTTACTCCTTAAACAAGGCCCAACAATCGATCCAAATTCGAATTCATTTAACCCTCATAAAGTCTGAGTGGGTTTCCTTGTTAGGGTTACTTCAGAGTACCCTCATTAGCCATCATCGGTTCACATTGTTCACATAACATCTCAAGCCACAAAGCGAGCCCACACAGCAGAATCACAACAATCACAAAAATCTCAATTGACTTCTTCAAAATAATAGCTCTTAGTCTCTAGTTCATTTAGAAATAAGAACCACCTCATTCGGAGCTCTATAGCTGAAGATATGCTTAAAAACTCAAAGTATATTCATAGTCCGATCAAGCTCTCCAAACCGACCCCTCACTTCCTTTCCATCAAACTTTTTGAATTTAACTCCAAAGGATATCAATTTTTATGGAGAGGTAGAAAAACATGTTAGGAATCTAACGCTTCAAGAATCACTTCAATCGGAGGTCGGGCGAAGGAATTGTGGCCAAACAAATCCAACCTGTTCATGACTTTACTCCTATTAAACATACTTTGGCGCAAACGCCATAACTCTCACTATAGATGTCAGTTTGACTTTGTTTTTCTATGGTTAGAAGGTATACATCTAGGGCTACAACTTTCATGAAGACCAAAAATTGAAATTTTGTTGTCTTCTGGGTCAAAACACACGGAGCGTGTGATCCAACACGGTCAGGCCGTGTAACCTTCGGGTGAAATCGTGTCCCTGCGCTGGAAAATACACGGGCCGTATGATTTTACACGGGCAGACCGTGTAACCTTCGGGTGTAACAAATTTTCACCTTCTAAGACCCCTCCAAAGGGTCCTAAACCCATCCTAACTTCCCCTATACTCATAATCTTGCCAAAATCAACTCTTTCGAGTCCGATAT
>JAOTAX010000003.1:30769434-30788134 GCA_025629825.1 Erythroxylum guanchezii | reverse complement strand
GTCATATTGCTTCACAATGCCCAAATAGAAAGGTTATGCTTTTGAGAGATGATGGGGGAATTGAGTCCTAGGAGAGTGATGTGGAAGAAATGCCTGAGCTTGAGAATTACAGTGATGTGGAGGTAGAGGAACCTGTCCAAGTCGAAGCCCTTATGGTTAGGCGTGCTCTCAATGTGCAGGAGAAGGTAAAAGTAGATGCGCAGAAGGAAAACATCTTCCATGCACGTTGCTTAATCAATGGTAAGATGTGTAGTATGATAATTGATGAAGGGAGCTATACAAATATAGCTAGTACAATTTTGGTAGAGAAGTTGGGGTTGCCTATTGTTAAACATCCTAGCCCATACAAGCTACAATAGCTTAATGAATGTGGAGAAGTAAGGGTACACAAGCAAGTGAAGGTTGCATTCTCTATTGGGAGGTATTCTGATGAGGTTTTTTGTGATGTAGTATCAATACAAGCGAGTCACATATTGTTGGGGAAGCCTTGGAAATATGATAGGCGTGTGATCCATGATGGCTACAAGAATAGGTACTTATTCAAGATGGGAGATCAAACCTTCGTTTTGGCGCCTCTAAAACCAAAGGAGGTTCATGAGGATCAAATGAGGCTTACAAAAGCCATGGAAGAACAAAAACAAAGGGAGGCCGAGAGTTTGGAAAAAAAAGGAAAAGAAGCCATTAAAAAAATAAAAATAAAGGCTCAATTGAAAGAGATTGCAATAGTAAGAAAAAAAATAGAGGGAAGTGCAAGGCTCAAGGCAAGCATTCAACACCAAGGGTAGGCCAATCCCAGGTCCAGCAGCTTCAATTAACGGGGGTTTTAAGATTGTGTGAGTGCTGTGCTTCTGAAGCTCATTGACCTCCTTTGCACAACTGCTTGTGTGTTTGCTTGTTCAGACTGATTCATTAGCTGTAGTTTGCTACGGTTATTACTCCTCTTGGACCTTTGTATCCAGTGTTGCTGTTTTTTCCATCTGAGGAGCATTTTTCGAGGAATCTTAGTAGCTTTGTTTCTTTAGCCTTTGGTAGCTTTCAGATGAGTTTCTAAACTCTCCCTTGCCATGTAGATAACCTTATTCTTTCTTTTAATCTTATAACTGATTTAACCAAAAAAGAAAAGAAAAATGAGAGTTGAGTCAAAAGAAGAGTGAAAGAAAAAAGAGTACCTTCTTTGTAAAATCAAGAGATTTAAGACAAACGTTGTACACACCTAAACCTTTAATTTTGTTTAACTATAGAAATTCTTTATAATGAAGTTAACCTTGACTCTTCCGTACCTAGTGTTATTAAATCTGTTTTGCAGGAATACTCAGATGTCTTGCCAGATGAGATGCCTAAGGGACTTGCACAATTAAGAGGTATTGAACACCAGATAGATTTTGTGCCAGGAGCTCAAATTCCAAACCGCCCCGTTTATAGGAGTAATCCTGAGGAGACAAAGGAGCTTCAAAAGCAAGTGGAGGAACTTTTAGAGTGGGGACACGTGAGAGAAAGCTTAAGCCCATGTGCAGTTTCAGTGTTATTAGTGCCAAAGAAAGATGGGACTTGACGCATGTGTGTGGATTGCAGGGCAGTGAATAAGATAATAGTAAAGTATCGCCACCCAATTCCTAGATTAGATGATATGCTTGGTGAATTACATAGTGCTTGTTTCTTTACAAAGACTGACCTTATAAGTGACTATCATCAAATTAGGATGAAAGTAGGAGATGAATGGAAAACAACCTTTAAAACGAAATATGGTTTATATGAATGGTTAGTCATGCCTTTTGGTTTAACAAATGCACCTACCACTTTCATAAGATTGATGAACCATGTTTTGCATGAATTTATTGGCAAGTTTGTAGTTGCATATTTTGATGGTAGTCTGATTGACAGCAAAAGTCATGATGAGCATGTTTTACATCTTAAATTTGTACTAGAGGCACTTAGATGCGAAAAGCTTTATGATAAACTTAAAAAGCGTTCTTTTTGTATGGATAAAATTGTATTTCTTGGCTTTGTTATTTCTGCCTATGGTGTTCATGTTGATGAGGAGAAGGTTAAGGCTATCAAAGATTGGCCTACTCTTAAGTTTGTTGGTGATGTGCATAGTTTTCATGGTTTGGCTAGTTTTTATAGGTGATTTGTGAAAGATTTTAGTACCATTGCTACGCCATTAACTGAAAGCATTAAAAAAGATATTGGTTTTAAATAGAGTAAGGCACAAGAACTTGCGTTTAATGCTTTAAAAAATATGTTGTGTTCTGCACATGTTTTAAGTTTGCCTAACTTCAATGAAGCTTTTGAGATTAAATGTAAAGCCTCCGGTGTAACGCCCCCTTATCGCATGGTACG
The DNA here is from genome assembly GCA_025629825.1 of Erythroxylum guanchezii. NCBI lineage: Eukaryota > Viridiplantae > Streptophyta > Magnoliopsida > Malpighiales > Erythroxylaceae > Erythroxylum > Erythroxylum guanchezii. The sequence goes on along the minus strand of JAOTAX010000003.1, from coordinate 30,785,794 downwards.
CACTGGGACGCCCGGAGGTCATTCCGATATATATCTTATGATCAGGGCGAGCTACGTTCGACCATTATATTCACTTCAAATGGCATCATATCAATATTCACTTATACAGAATCATAATAAAATCACAATATATTTGTTTTTGTTTTAGACCAACTTTTTCCTCATTTCATTTCACAAAATCGATGACTACATTGTGTCTTTCACATTTTCCCCATGTACATCATCAAGAACCTAATACAAAAGTCCTACATGAAAGAGGAAATGTATCAAATCTATCTAAGTCATCTAAAAGTCCCAGCTGACTGACCTTTGAGCCATGACTTCACTTGCTAAATCACAATCTACACGGCAGCAAAGCCCCTCAGTAATTAGAATCGTCCCTCGGTCCTGAAAAGACAACATTGCAATTTTGATGAGTTTTGCGAGCTCAATGAGTGAACCATCATTGACGAATTCACTGAATCTTATACATATATCACATTTTGCATAAATACTCATTTTAAGCATACATGTATTGTTCAGATACTCACATATTATGACCTGTCACATAGTCATTCAATATCACCTTGCAAACCATTCATGATTTTCAGTCTTATAATGTTATATGCATGAGACTCGTTTTCATTCTTATTGTTGTTACTGAGTGTCCATCACTTACACAAATACTGGCCTATAGGGCTCAGTCAAAATAGAGTTCACGGAGCATAGCTCAACGTGCAGAATCAGAGATCACAGAGCAAAGCTCTACGTGGAAGTGCTTCAAATTGGCTACTCAAGTCACAACGCCTTTATCTGAGCATGCATTTAATGAAATGCATCACATATTGATCATATCATATCACATACAGACAGAATGTCACAATGGATCAAAACACTTACAATACGTGCCCAACTATTTTACTCCTCGGACTTCAAGTCTGGAATTCAGAATCAGATCACAACATTTAAATAATATGGAAGCTTAAACAAATCAAGACCATTCAGAACAGATCAATCCTGGGAAACCATCTAGATTGACTCACAAGTCGCTCCCGAAGCTAATGCCTGGAAGATTCGACAATGTCTGGAGGTTGACATTCTAGTTGCTCCTATATAACAAATAATGTACACAATATCACAAGTTGCACAATCATAAGTTTTCAATAATGCATATGTATGGCATGAATTATATACAATGCTTGTTCATGATAATCCCGGGTACTATCCATCACAAAATCGATCTCAAATGGATCAGTAGAGCTCTAGAATACATCGAAATACTGAAGTAAGTTCAGTGGATTAACACCAATTCATATCCTTTAAGACCACACTCACTGCATCTGTCCCACTCTTTTCACTCAATCTTTCCCCATTCATTTCAGATAGCTATGATTCTTGGTGGGGAAGTAGACCAATGTCTTACGAATCTAATGTTTCAAGAATCAAATCATTTGTATGTCTAGAGAAGAAGTTGTGGCCAAAAGAATCCAACATGTTCATGTCCTTACGCATATTGTACATGCCTTGGTACAATTGCCATAACTCTCACTACAGGTGTTGGAATGACTTCATTTTTAGACTATTGGAAAGAGAACTTCTAGATCTACAACTTTTATGAAGACCTCAAAGGCCAATTCTATCGTCTGACTTTTGTATCGTCTCACTTTCCTTTCGTCTGAGTTCTATCGTCTCAGTTCTATCATCTCATTTCCATCGTCTCATTTCTATCGTCTCATTTTCTTCCGTCTCATTTCTTCCGTGTCATTTTCTTCCATCTCATTTCTTTCGTATCATTTTCTTCCATCTCATTTCTTCTGTCTCATTTCTTCCATCTCATTTCTTCCGTCTCATTTTCTTCCGTCTCATTTTCTTTCGTCTCATTTCTTTCATCTCATTTCTTCCCCAAAACGTCACCACTTATAAGGATCATAACTTTTAACTCCTTTGTCCAAAATTTTCATACTATATACAGCTGGAAAGATAAAAGAAAAGTCTACAACTTTCCAGAAGGCACCTTGGCTTAAATTTCTTTATATCAATCCCAAATTTGCCCCTAAATTCTAAAGATGAATTTTCCATTCACACACCAATGTACTAGACCAACTTCATAACTTCATGAAATTTTGAGACTTTTAGAGACAGAAATGAAATTCTACATCTTCATAAGAAATGTAGCCATATATCTCTAGTTTAATCCAAATTAAGAATTATCTCGTTTAAATAACTAAAGAAAAAGTTATGGCTAACAGACCGAAGCATACTCAGTGAACATTTTCCAGATTTTCAACTTTTCAATATTTTACAACACCCAATCGCTCATAATCTTTCAAAACACTAAATTAACACCATAACTAGATTTTTCATCCCCAACCACACAGTATTTATGAACAAACATGTAAAATTCCATTTTTCATGCAGATGATAGTAACTAATCAACTTTATTTCACAAATCCCCAACTTTAAAGGATTTCTTCACCACTTACCTGCTGAAAACTCCAAAATCTTCAAGCCCTAAAGTTCACACGTTTTACGTACTCCATTGAGTACAATGACCAGCTTCTGTTTTTTTTTCTTAGGGTAGAGGACACAAATGGCAAAGTGGGTTTGGTGAAGGAAAGGAAAAGCATAGAAGTCTCTTAGAAGGTATTTGATGGAAAACTCTGTGTATGGGAAGAAAATTTGAAGATGATAATGAAGAAGGAACTTAGACAAGACTTAACCTGTCAACTCTCCAAGAATAGTAACCTACTTCTAGCAAGAGTACAAAAGCCTAAGTGACACTTGTCACTTTCCCACTACCTAAGCTCTAACTTAGTTTCTTTTGAAACTAACTCTCTTAACTTTCATCTTTACAATCCAACTATCTCCAAAGCTTCTTTTAATTTCCTTTTCCTATTTTCTACAATTCCCAAAATTTATTCCTAATTTCTCCGAAATTCACAAATACCATACTTCCACTAATCACTAATATTTCCTATGTCAAACATTCATAATTCTCAAAATTTCACAAATCAATCCAATTATACCCGGAATTATTCATAAATGCATGTACAATTATTTTTATGTGAAGATAAATTCACTATTCATGTATAAGTATATGGCATATTATGCATGACCATAAAGAATCCTTTCTAAGCCTCTCATAGATCACTCAGATTTACTATTCTAACCCTCTCATAAGTCATGAGATGTTACATCCGGGATAGGTATTGGTGCTGTTTTGATGCAGGGTAGGCATCCCATTGCATACTTCAATAAAAAGCTTCGTGGGCCACAACTGATCAATTATTCCACTTATGGCAAGGAACTATGTGCCCTGGTGAGAGCATTGGAGACTTGGCAACATTATCTATGGCCAAAGGAGTTTGTGGTTCATTCTAACCATGAATCACTCAAGTTGAAGGGCCAAGGTAAGTTAAACAAGAGACATGCAAAATGGCTAGAGTTCATTGAAACTTTTCCATATGTGATCAAGTACAAGCAAGGTAAGGAAAATGTAGTGGCTAATGCACTATCAAGAAGGTACACTCTAATCAATACTTTGAGTTCAAAAATGCTTGGATTTGAGTTTATTAGAGATTCGTATCCTTTGAATTATGATTTTGGGAATGTTTATGGTGCGTGCGAGCATGCTACATTTCAAAAGTTTTATAAGCATGATGGGTACTTGTTTAGGGAGAATAAGCTTTGTGTGCCTATTTGCTTTATGCGTGAAATACTTGTGCGTGAATCACATTGTGGAGGATTGATGGGTCACTTTAGGGTGCAAAAGACATATGACATACTTTATGAACATTTTTACTGGCCTAACATAAGAAAAGATGTTGAAAAAATCTGTTCTAGGTGTGTTGCATGTAGAAAAGCGAAATCAAAGACCCATCCATATGGTTTGTATACTCCTTTGCCTGTGCCTAAGCATCCTTGGACTGACATATCTATGGAATTTGTATTGGGGCTACCTAGGACCAAAAAATGATAGGGATAGCATATTTGTGGTTGTTGATAGATTTAGTAAAATGGCACACTTTATTAAATGTCATAAAACTAATGATGCCACTTATATTGCTGATTTGTTCTTTAGAGATGTTGTGCGTTTGCATGGTGTTCCAAAGACCATTGTTTTAGACTGTGATGTAAAGTTCTTGAGTCACTTTAGGCGTGTTCTTTGGAGAAAGTTAGGAACTAAGCTTTTGCTTTCTACTACTTGTCATCCCCAAACAGATGGCCAAACTGAAGTGGTCAATAGAACTTTAGAATCTCTTTTGCGTGCTGTTATAGGAAAAAATCTTAAAACTTGGGAACAATGTTTGTCATTAGTTGAATTTACATATAATATGAGCATTCATTCTACTACTGGTTATTCACCATTTGAGATAGTCTATGGATTTAACCCTTTGACGCCTTTGGATTTGTGTCCTTCCTTTGCCATTACATGAGTTATCTAGCAGGGATGGATAACACAAGGCCGAATTGGTGAAGAGCATTCATAAGAAAGCAAGGCAGCAAATAGAGAAGCGGAATGAAGCAAATGCACACAGGGCTAAGCAAGGGCTCAAGTTGTTGAGGTTTGAGCCTGGAGATTGGGTTCGAGTGCATTTCAGGAAGGAGAGATTTCCTAAGCAAAAGAAATCTAAGTTGGATCCTAGAGGTGATGGGTCATTCCAAGTGCTTAAGAGAATTAATGATAATGCCTATAAGATTGATTTGCTAGGTAACTATCAAGTCTCCGCTACTTTTAATGTTTTTGATCTCTCTCCCTTTACTAATGTAGGATCTAATTTGAGGATGAATCCTTTTGAGGAGGGAGGGGATGATACAACCAGCCCTCGTAATGGAGTTCCATGCCTCACACATCAACCTGACGATCTACAAATGCCAAGTGGTCCAATTACAACGCAACAAGCTTCAAGACTTAAGCAAGTAGTGCAAGCTTTTGTTCAAGCCCAAATCACAAGGCAAGTACATGAGGAGGCCGAAACATCCATAGAAGGACACCAAGGCACGCCCAAGCTTGTGACTTTATTAGAGGAGGCGTTGGAAGAGGCTAACACTTAGCCATTTATGCCCATTTTTGATCATTTGGGTTTTTTATTTATTATCTCTTATTTATGCCCAAGGACTTGTTTATGTGTTGTTCTTTTAGTTAGTAGCATGTGCTTTGTTTGTTTGGATTATTTTAAAACTTATTTGTTTTAATGTGTTTAGCCCATTCCTAAAAGGACTTGGACCAGATTATGTTTAATGGGCTAGATATTCCTAAATTTGTTAGGATTAGCCTAGTTTTCATTCAATGGGCATGCAAACTCATTCCTATTAGGGTTAGGACTTAGTCAAGTGTATTTATACCTTAATATATCCTTGTAACCCAAGATTGGATTATTAATAAAATTTCAGAATTGAGTTCTTCAAGTGATGCGTGAATGTCTTTATGGTTACTTCAAGAAATTGATTTGCTTCAATAAGTAAGTACTTGCAACGTAAATTGATTTCTGATTTCTTTGGGATTGGGTCTCAAACTTATGATTTGGAGTTTGATTTAGCATGTTCTTAAAATAGAAAGATTAGGGTTTTGAATCAATAGGAATAGGGGGTTTCAAGAACCTTGTTTTCTTAGAGTTTCCGTATCACCTTTACTATTATATGATTCGAGTAGGAGCAATTTAAATGTAGAGAGATTCATTTCTCGAATTTTCATTATACCCATATTATTTATGAATCATTCCTCATAAAATTTTAAAGTTGAAAGGAAAATCCTTTATGGTAATTCCAAAATAAAATAATAAGTTGAGGACTATGAAAAGGTTATATCAAATCTTTCTTAAGATGAATGAGTTATAGGAATAGAAGAAGAATGAACTTTAATGAGTTTGATCTGAGTACAAGATTTGGATAATCTTTAGAAAAACTGTTAAGCCATTAAGAACAAATTTCTTTATGTTAACAAAAAGATTGATGACTGCTCTTCAAAAACAAAAAAATTGATGATAGCTTTGAAAGATGTAAAATATATCTACTTGATTTATATGATGATACAAAGTGTGTTTTGCAAAAAAACAGTTCTAGCCTTAATAGTAGTAATGGATTTTGACATATATCAAATGGATGTAAAAAGTAAGTTTTTAAACAAAAAACTAGATGAAAGAATCTTATGGTACAACCACTAAGTTTCATTTAGAAAGGCTAAGAGCTTTACATGCTTAAATTATTAAAGTCAATTTGTGGTCTAACATAGTCTTAAAATAAGTGGTATATTACATAAGTAATATAATCATGTCTTCTAATTTTAATGTGATTGAAGAAAAACACTTAGTATGTGTTAATACATATATTGATAAATGTATAATTTCATCATTCCATGTAGATGATATGCTTTGGTAGCTAATGGTAATAAGTAGTTTGTCAAGCAAACAAACAAATTAGCTATTAAGAATGATCAAAATGAAGAATATGGCTAATGTTGCATACACCTTTGGGGTTAAGAATGCTAAGTATCGTTCAAGTAGAGCTTTCTTATTGTTATAATCTAACGTATTTTGTGATGCCAATTACTAAAGGTGAGCATTTGAGCAATATGTAGTATCCATGTATGCCACAAAAAGAATAAGTGATAAAGATGGTTCCTTATTTCAAAACAATTAGTAGTCTCCTGCACACAATGTTGTGCATAAACAAGTACATTGAAAGACAGTACTTAAGAGTTCAAATATCAATATTAAATCAAACACATAGATATTAAGTAACTATGTCAAGGAGATAGTGGCACAAAGAGAAATGAATATGTCTTGTGACTATTCATAATACTTTTTATCAATGATGATAGTTTGTTCGTTATCAAATATTGGATGCAATATATATTTAATTAAAAATTAAAATATTTTCTAAAATGAATTTTAAATTAAAATTCAATTCTAAAAATATGAGAATGCTTGATTTTTAATTAACTTTTTGTTCTATAATGAATGTTAAAATGAGCATTTAACATTTAGTTCTAGATACAAGAAGTATGTCAGACAGATACAAGATATCTTTTCACAAGGGTAATCCACTCCATTATTTTGTAAGAACGAAGATGATACAAGTTTTAAGAATTTTATCTAGGTAATTCAGAGGTCAAGGCTTAAAACATTAATGTTGATGTGAAGAATGTTAAAGTATGTAAAAGGTTATTAGTAATGACATAACCTAAAGAAATGAAATGTTCACCAATATGTCTTAATATGCTAGATATGAGTTCTAAAGGGTGGATTAAATAAATAAACAAGTGAATTCAAGTTAGGTATTAGGCATGCCTGAACTATTAGTTGTACAATATTTGAGGAAAGACATACACTATAATAAAAGATAGTCAATACTGTAACACATAAATCATATCTTGTGTGCATTTTCAACTAATAAGGATAGCGTAAGTCATATTCCCAACTTATATTGTGTGAGGATCCTTAGAAACTACGTAAACCTCAAATTAAAATCCCTTTTTACTTATATTCTAATTCCAAATAATTAAATTAATGTTTACTATGTTAGAACATCACTAGAAAATCATGAATGATTCGATATAATAAGACATTATAGAATAGCGAGTTAATTTAGAATGTTACCAGAAAATCATGAATGATTCGATGTAATAGGACATCCTAGAATAGCGAGTTTGATTTCAATGATTGAAAAACGAGAAAGATCAATTTAATTCTAAGTTTATATTCAGAAGGTTCCCTTTTTATTTAGAAGACATTGTGAATGCAAAATATTTAATGTAATAAATGTTCTAAGGTATAGCATACTAAATCCACATAAAGATCAATTAATTAATCAAGATTTAATATATTCTTAATAGATGTATGACAATATACTCTCATTTTATGCTAGTCGCATGGGTTATTGGAAAATTATGAGAATATGTAGAAATCTTATTAACTAAACTTAACAAGTGTGAGGGGGAGATGATAATAAAAGAACGCACCTAATGAGTTTAAAACGTGTAACATTTCAAATGATAATTGTTAAAGAATAGTTAATGACACTATCTTATCAATGAAAGGATTATAGATAATCTTCTAAAACACACAAATACAACATAGATAATTTCTTATCAATAGTTGTCGTGGAGCAATTGGTACTTTGTGCCCATAAGGTCACAACTTCAAATTATGAAAATAGTCTTTTCGTAAAAATACAAAGGGAAGGCTGCATACATCAATGACCCTCCTTAGACCCCACAAAGCAGGAGCCTTGTGTACTAGGTATGATGCAATTTGCAATTCCAATAGTCATTTAATAGATGAAATAATAATCAAATCCAAGAAAGCGATTTAATTAATTAATGATGCAGATGCATTGAAAGATCATGTATGTGTGTATGTGTGTTAGATATTTTCCTTTATGAGACTTATTCAACTTCTAATTTCATATGTAGAAGTAGTAGCATATCGAGACAAAACTCATGCCTTAAGTCTAAACTTGGATCAAATAAAAGGGTCATCTGAGAATTTATGTTATTCAAGTGTTTAGGATGTTCTTCATGAAAAGTTTAGTGTTTTACAGATTTTGTAACTTATATTTTAAATTTTTATTTTATACGTGACATTATAGTACAGGTGTCATTTACGTGACAAAAAAATTAATTGATGTGACTAACTATGTCAGCATAGTTAATAGGAGTCTAATGATTAATTATTTAGTAAAAATTGAAAGTTTGAATATTTTATCACTATTTTTTAAATTTTGGGTTAGTATTACAAAATTGAGTACTATTAAATTTTTTTTGTAAGTAACTCTTTTTTAATTTAGCTCAAACTTTGACCAAAGTATTCAGCTTGATTTCAAATTCAGTTAAGTTTTAGTGTGGGCAAAGTTCGATTAGACAAAACCAAATCTGAAAAATTCACACTAATGATCTTAGTCACTTCTACCCCATAATATGTTATACATGACTATTGTATTGTTTGATTTTATTTCTTATGCATAGCCAACTTTGTTCATCTCTCTCCCTTTCTCTGTAAAGCAAATTGTAGCCAACTTTATATTCATACCATCAAATTTTGATACTTCTTTTGTTTCACCTATCATAATTGTTGCTTTCTAAGCGCTTACTATACTTTTGTTGGTCATGATCGATTGACGCACTCTAATTTAAAGTTTAAACAATCTCAAAAACTACAAGCACACAATAATCAAATATCCCCATTACTTCGAAAACAACATTTTGAGTAAATGGTAATAAAAAAATGCCTTGCTATATACTAAAATTATGAAAAACCAAGCTAAGGAGACTCGCTAATTCACTAAAAGAGCGACTAATAACTCTTAAATTCCATACATTTCATTTCCTAATCCTTGCAATTCTAGTGTTGACCCTAATAGAGATTTGATTGTGATAGGCTTGTAATTGTGTTTATATTAAAAGGTAATAACTCGTAAAATAAATAACAGCAAGTCCTAAATTATTTTACACCAAGTCTTGTGTATAGCTTAAAAGAAAATAACCATACTTCTCTTTCAATAAAATTAGTATTCATAAAAGTTGTCTTTTAGGATGTGTCAATCACAAAAACCAAACTAAGGTGAGATGGTTGGTTTACGGTTGCAAGTCCCTGAACCTGAACTCTGATGACACCAACTTGAGACCTCTTCTTCATAGTATATGGACTTAATTAATCAACACAGGCCTGTCTAAAAATAGTTGTGCACTCCCATGCTTGGCCCATCCTTCCTTCCCCCCAAAGACCACCTGCACTTGGGCTTGGCTCACTCTTCTTCTCCACTTTGCCGCTGTGACTAAAACCTTCACGGATGGAGGCCTCTGGCTCCGGGCAGAGGTAGTTCACTAATGCCTTTTTAACAGTGCTTGTTGATCAGTTCTTTTCGGTTATTTGTTGAGACAATGGCTGTGGGTATTTGTTTTCTTTGTGGAGGCATATGTTGACTTGACGGGATGTTTAGTAAAACTAATATTAAGGGTAGCAAAGCTGAACTAGAGCCAAGTTGATATGGTATGATTAGCAACTTTTTAAAAAAGATTTAAAGTTAAGAGTATTTTTACTGGAGATCATGTTGGGAAATTATCTATACTGACTCCATTAACATATTACATGGTATATAAATATGATATACACTTTGTCCTCACTCTTCAATTCAAATTCAGCCACCCAAAACAAAACAATGGACGAGAAGAATCCAACTAAGAGAGGACAACCCTCCATCTTGTCTTTATAGATAAAAAGGAAGAGATAATAATCAACAAACTACAGGCAGCATTGAAGCATTTGAAAAACTGGGATTCTGTCATTTGACTCTAGTCTTGCATATTATCATAATTGTAGAGATGTGAGGTTAGATGGAGCGCACAAACTGTCATTTGAAGATCTCACTAAGTTCCACATGGAAGGAGGAACAATACCTAGAAGAAGGGTTGTTCTTTGAGAGTGGAGTTGAATTCTAAAAGGGGTTTTAAGTTCATGGTCCTCTCTTACCATTGTAACAGAAAACAACTACCATGAATAAGAGAAGGAGAAACCACTGGTAATTGGTAAAGTTTATGAATGTGAAATCGAAGCCGTTGACATATAAAATATGGCAATTCCTAAGATCTTGGGAAGTGGATAAACCACGTTCCCACGTTGTGGCAAAGGTGACGACTTCTGGCAGCTTGTTGATTTAACGGTATTAGTAAGCCATATAACGATATATGCTGCCGTAAATTTTGGCTTCAGCTTATCCATATACTACTAACGACCCCCCTTTGACCCTTCCATTAGACTAAATTTATTGCATCTGGTGAGACAATTACTTGAAAAACAGGCTTTTTATTGTGTACAGATAAGAATGCGAATTATTAGATCTACTCTCATAAAATGTTGTTCTTGCTAGTGAGAATTTTTCCTTTTTTTTTCTTAAAGTTTGATCTTTATTTTTGTTATATATATATATATATATATATATATATATATTTCTTACATGAAAATATTCACATGTTGTACTAACTTGGAACGAGGAGTGGAAGATACTGAGTTTTTCTTGTTTTATTTCAAATATTATTTTACTTCTAAAAAAAATAAAGACCAAACTTCATTGTACTAACTTGAAATGAGGAGTGGATGATACTGAGTTTTTCTTGTTTTATTCTTACATGAAAATATTCACACATTGAACTAACTTGAAACGAGGAGTGGTTGAAACGAGGAATGGAGGATACTGAGCTTTTATTATTTTATTTCAGATACTATTTTACTTCTAAAAACAAAAATAAAGACCCAACTTCATTGTAATAACTTGAAACGAGGAGTGGAAGATACTGAGTTTTTTCTTGTTTTATTTCAAATTTATTTTAGATACTATTTTACTTCTAAAAACAAAAATAAAGACCAAACTTTATTAAAAAAAAAAGGAAAAATTCTCACTAGCAAGAACAACATTTTATGAGAGTAGGTCTAATAATTCGCATTCTTATCTGTACAAGATAAAAAGGTTGTTTTCCATGTAAATGTCTCACACGACGCAATAAATTCAGTCTAATGGAAGGGTCATAAGAGGGTCATTAGTAGTATATGGATAAGCTAAAGCCAAAATTTACGGCAGCATTTATCGTTATGTGGGTTACTAATACCGTGAAGTTATTACGAAGTAGCAAGCTGCCAGGAGTCGTCACCTTTGCCACAATGTGGGAACGTGGTTTTTCCACTTCCCAAGATCTTAGGAAGTGCCATATTTGATATGTCAATGGCTTCGATTTCACATTCATAAACTTTACCAATTACCAGTGGTTTCTCCTTCTCTTGTTCATGGTAGTTGATTTCTGCTACAATGGTAAGAGGAGACCATGAACTTAAAACCCCCTTCAAAATTCAACTCCACTTTCAAAGAACAACCCTTCTTCTAGATATTGCTCCTCCTTCCATGTGGAACTTAGTGAGATCTTCAAGTCCACCATTTTCATCTCAACTGCACCTCCATCAGTTTCACCAAAGGAGTTGATCCCATCTAATGGTTCTATGTTGGAAGCAAATCCGAGCTCTTGATTTGACCCTTACTAGCCTTGCAATTGCAGGCAACAGATAGTTTGTACGCTCCATCTAACTTCACGTCTCTACAATTATGATAATATGCAAGACTAAAGTCAAATGATAGAATCCCAATTTTCCAAATGCTTCAATGCTGCCTGCAGTTTGTTGATTATTTATCTCCTCTTTTTTATCTATAAAGATAAGATGGAGGGGTTGTCCTTTCTTAGTTGGATTCTTCTCGTGCATTGTTTTGTTTTGGGTGGTTTGAATTCGAATTAAAGAGTGACGATAAAGTGTCTATCATATTTATATTCCATGTAATATGTTAATGGAGTCAATATAGATAATTTCCCAACATTATCTCCAGTAAAAACACTCCTAACTTGTAAATCTTAAAAAAAAAATTGCTAATCATACCATATCAACTTGGCTCTAGTTCAGCTTCACTGCCCTTAACATCAGTTTCACTAAACATCCCATCAAGTCAACATATGCCTCCATAAAGAAAACAAATACCTACAAACATTGTCTCAACAAATTGCTGGAAAGAACTGGTCAACAAGCAGTATTAAAAAGGCATTAGTGAACTGCCCCTGCCCGGAGCCAAAGGCCTCCATCCGTGAAGGTCCTAGTCACAGCGACAGAGTGGAGCAAAAGAATGAGCCAAGCCTAAGTGTGGGTGGTCTTTGGAGGGAAGGAAGGATGGGCCAAGTATGGGAGTGTACAGCCATTTTTAGACAGGCCTGTGTTGATTAATTAAGTCCATAGACTGTGAAGCTAAGGCCCCAAGTTAGTGTTATCAGAGTTCAGGTTCAGGGACTTGTAACTGTAAACCAACCATCTCTCCTTAGTTTGGTTTTTGTGATTGACACATCCTATAAGCCAGCTTTTATGAATCGTAATTTTATTGAAAGAGAAATATGGTTATTTTCTTTTATGGTTATTTTCTTTTAAGCTATACATAAGATTTGGTGTAAAATAATTTAGGACTTGCTGTTATTTATTTTACGAGCTATTACGTTTTAATATAAACACAATTACAAGCCTATCACAATCAAATCTCTATTAGGGTCTAGAATTGCAAGGATTAGAAAATGTAATGTAAGGAAATTAAGAGTTATTTTTCACTCTTCTAGTAAATAAGTGAGTCTCCTTAACTTGGTTTTTCATAATTTTAGTATTTAGAAAGGCATTTTTTATTACCATTTACCCAAAATGTTGTTTTCGGAGTAACGGGGATGTTTGATTATTGTGTGCTTGTAGTTTTTGAGATTATTTAAACTTTAAGTCGGAGTGCGTCGGCCAGTCGTGACCAACAAAAGTATAGCAAGAGCTTAGAAAGCAACAATTATGATAGGTGAAACAAAAGAAGTATCGAATTTTGATGGTATGAATATGATGAGCTACAAAACACGAAACATTAATGTAGAGATAAAGTTGGCTACAATTTGCTTTACAGAGAAAGGGAGAGAGATAAACAAGGTTGGCTAGACATAAGAAATAAAATAAAACAATACAATAGTCATGTATAACATATTGTGGGGAAGAAGTGACTAAGATCATGAGTGTGAGTTGATTTGAGTTGAATTTTTCAGATTTGGTTTTGTCAAATCGAACTTTGGCCACACCAAAACTTGATCAATTTGAAATCAAGCTGAATACTTTGGTCAAAGTTTGAACTAAACTAAAAAAGAGTTACGTATAAAAAAATTTAAAATTACTTAATTTTGAAATACTAACCCAAACTTTAAAAAATGGCAATAAAATATTCAAACTTTCAATTTTTACTAAATAATTAATCATTAGACTCCTATTAACTGTGCTGACGTAGTTAGTCACATAAATTAATTTTTTTGTCACGTAAATGACACATGTACTATAATGTCAAGTATAAAATAAAATTTTAAAAATAAGTTACAAAATCTCTAAAACACTAAACTTTTCTTAAAGAACATCCTAAATGCTTGAAGAACATAAAATTCTCAGGTGACCCTAGGCCAAATTTGTTGCTACAAACCCAGTTGTTTATTATTTTCAGCTTGCAGAGCAAAAATCAGATGATCAAATAACTTAATGATTAAATAACTTATTTAGGAAGGTGATCATAAAAATAGGCCCTAATCGTGATTTTCCATTTCACATCATAAAGATAGTATGCATAATATGGAAATGGAGGCTACTAATCAGGTGAAGGGAAATGAAGAAAAGCCACAAATAAACCTACAGGACCATATCTGTGTGTATATGTTCAGGCGAGCAGTTACAAACTTTTTCATATCCAAATAATGGTGTACCTTGACTCAGACTATCTAAGCAATCTTGTGCATTTTTCATAGTGCTAAACTACTAGATTCCTAATAATTCCTTGTTGCCTTGTATCACAGAAATTTCCTATCAAGGCCTTCAGTTTTTATTTCTAAATAGAAAGAGAATATCATTCCAAGCATAGAAAAGAAAGCTTATAAACCATTAAAGTGACCTTTCCTTTCCCAGCCGAGCTAGCTCCTCAGCCAGAGCTTGCCCATATATGTCAGCATCTATAGCAAGGACAATGCGAGATACCTATGTTGATTTGTAAAGAAAATAAAACAAAAGGTAGAAATAAGATATGTAAATCCGAAAAAGATCATATTATTATGCCAATTGAGGTTTCTTACAATTGTCCTGTTGTTTTTATAGAACTGAAGCATAATAAGTGAATAAAAGAGAAGAGAAAGCAAAGATTTTGTTATAGAATACCGTTATATTATTGAATAGAAACTTGTCAATTTATACAATCTTTCTTTAACTAAAATTCAAAAACAGATAACATCTAATCTAAATTTGCATAAAATAAAATCTAATTTATTTGATAGCTATCAAATCAATATCTCTAAACTGATTCAAAAAATTAAGAATCTGCAAACCTAAGGGATTTTCCAACAAACTCCTCCTTGCCTTAGGAGTTGCAAAGCTTTAATGTCAAAATAATTCATCCTCTTGATGTACTAGCTTTTCCTCTTCATTTTGTGATTTGCAAATCTTTTCCATATGCCCAATTTGTCCACATTTTTTGCATTTGATATCAGGCCTCCACCAACATTTTCTTTGTGGGTGATTTGTTTTTTTGCAATGTAGGCATGGTGGATATGAATCATCATTGTTTCTGTTGTTGTTATCGATCTTGTTGAAATTCTTGTTTTTGTGCCTGTAATGCATTTTCTAATTCTGCCAAAGACATGCTTGATAGATCCTTAGCTTCTTCCAATGCAGAAATTTTAGATTCATATTTTTCAGTTAAGGTTACAAAAACTTTTTGCACTATTCGTTCCTCAAAAAAATCCTTACCTAATAACCTCACATTGCTTACTATGCCGAGCAACTTGTCAGAGTATTCTTTAATAATTTCGGACTCTTTCATCTTCAACATTTCAAATTCTCTGATCAGGTTGAGCACTTGGATGTTCTTTGTTCTTTCGTTGCCTTGGTATTCCTTTTTGAGATAATCCCAGATATCCTTGCCGACTCTAGATTCATAATTATTGTGAATACGATGTTTGAAACAGCAGAAAATAAGCAGGCTTTGGCTTTAGACTTCCTTTTTTCCTTTCTTTGTGCATCTTGATTTGAGTCATTGTAGGATTTGTTGGCAATGGAGGCATTTCATAGTCTTCCTCTACAGCTTCCCAAACATCCATAGCATCAAGATGAGCTTTCATTCGAACAGCCTAAACTTGATAGTTTTCACCATAAAAAATTGGTGGTGTACCTTGAGAAAGTTGTGATTCAATCTCCATTGTTTGAAGATGGTTGTAATTCTTGTTGTAATTCTGGGATGTAAACCAAGTTTATGTTTTGGTTTCGCTTATCTCACAGGTCCCTCAAGACAAAGGCTCTGATACCATGTTGTTTTTATAAAACTGAAGCATAACAAGTGAATAAAAGAGAAGAGAAAGCAAAGGTTTTATCGTAGAAAACCGTTATATTATTGAATAGAAACTTGTCAATTTATACAGTCTTTCTCTAACTAAAATTCAAAAACAGATAACATCTAATCTAAATTAGCATAAAATAAAATCTAATTTATTTGATAGCTATCAAATCAATATCTCTAAACTGATTCCTAAAATCAAAAATATGCAAACCTAAATGATTTTCCAACGTGTCTGCACCTTATCCAAATACTCTTTGCAGTTCCACATATACTGATATGCTTTGTCCTGGCTTTAAACACATACATGCAACAAACACAAGAATAAACAGAGAAAAAAAATTAACAAACAGTACAAATTTCGCTTGTATATTAGAATATGTGATGCAATGCAAACAACAAATTGATGATAAGTGCCGATAAAAAGATAGAAAAGTTGAATGCCTTACAAGTAAAGCCAAAAAGAGATATG
>JAOTAX010000003.1:30738607-30755004 GCA_025629825.1 Erythroxylum guanchezii | reverse complement strand
GTTGAAAGAAACAGGGAAATTGGGCTGTAAACCAGTGGACACACCGATAGAATTCAATCATGGATTAGGTGATGCTCCAGAAGATCCTATTGTAGATAAAGTATCATATTAGAAGCTTGTTGGGAAGTTGATATATCTAGCACACACAAGACCAGATATAGCATTTGCTGTGAGCAAAGTCAGTCAATTTATGCACAATCCTAAAGAATCACATCTCAAGGCAGTAAACCGAATACTACAATACTTGAAAGGTAGCCCAGGAAGAGGAATTCTGTTTAAGAAACAAACAATCACAGGTTTGACATTAGAAGCTTATACCGATGCAGATTATGCAGGTTCTTTGGTTGATAGATGATTAACATCTGGTTATTGTATACTCCTAGGTGGTAACCTTGTAACATGGAGGAGTAAGAAGTAGAATGTAGTGGCGAGATCAAGTGCAGAATCTGAGTTTAGATCTATGGCATTGGGAATATGCGAATTACTTTGGCTGAAGATAAATCTTGATGATTTGAGAATAAAATGGGAAGGACCTATGAGGTTGTACTGTGATAACAAATCAGCCATCAGCATTGCACATAACCCGGTACAACATGATCGTACAAAGCATATTGAAGTTGATAGGCATTTCATCAAAGAAAAACTGGATAGTGGCTTAATATGCACTCCATTTGTGTCAACCAAGGATCAGTTGGCAGACGTTCTTACAAAAGGACTAACAAGCACAGTGTTTCAAGATATTATTGGCAAGCTAGGAATGGAAAATATCCACTCACCAGCTTGAGGGGGAGTGTCGGATTATGTAGAATCATGCAATATTATCTAGAAGATTGTGTAACTATAGAAATCATATAAATCCCTGATTTCTAGGGATTAGGATAAGATATAGATTTCCATGTATCTGAGGAAATCTGATACTTTATTTGGTATAGACAATTGTATATATATTGACTATAGCTGTAATCTACAAAATACGAGAATGAAATTATCTCTTCTCTTCTAATATTTCACAATATATCTTAACTGGGAACTAACATTGCCCTGATTTTTTCACATTGTTCTATTCAAAAAACACATATCACAGCATATACATAACTTCTCTTTTTAAAAATTGTCTGAAGAATGATGCTGTAGTTCTGCTTTTTAATCCTTTAGTTATTGTGCATTTGTTTCAGGAAAAGGATGCTGAAAAAGTTTTTTATGGGCTTGATGACATAAAGGGAGCTGAGGATATAATAATAGTATGCCTGAGTACCTGTCTATGAGAAAAAGCTTATTCATGAGTATAAAGTTATGCTAATTATTATGTTTGTCTGCATAGGTTGAAGGTGAATTTGATAAACTTGCAATGGAAGAGGCTGGGTTTCATAATTGTGTGAGTGTCCCTGATGGTGCGCCTCCATCAGTTTCTCCAAAGGAATTGCCACCTGTGGATCAGGTCTGTGTTAATTTCCAAGTTCTGGATTTGTTCAGTGGTATACCGTAATTGATGCGGACTGCAGTTATAAAAAAAACTGTTTTCTTTTATTGGATAAGAAGTTGTAAATTGTCGTGTAAAGACGAAGTGAATTTGCATCACACTTATACATGTATGTCAATAGCATTGTGTATGTAGGCCACCTACCTAAATCAAGTAAATATTTCTTTTGTAATGTGAATAAATACCAAACGAATGAGTGCTAGACCCTTTAAATTTTTGTTTGAGTTGTTACTCTTTGGAGATGTTTGATGTCTCATCTTGTAGTTTCTCTGCGCTTTCATGTAGACAAACACACTCATAAATCACCTTTATTCATTAAGAATATTTTTCATTTTTTGTTTGTATTGGGAGTACCTATTAAAATGCTCTTCACATGGTGTTCAATGATGCCAGTCAGGAGTCTTTTAAATTCTTTAAGCAGGGCAGGATTGTTATGACTTCTCTAGTTGCATGCACAGTCTTATGTAGGTCAGGATTTTGTGGCATGGTTTTTATTGAAACTAAAAACATCAAATATTTTTGTGCTTCAACAATAAGAACTATAAAAAGTTCTGGGCTATCAATGACTAAAATTTGTTATTGTTAATGAAGTCCCAAGGCATCGCATATTCTAGTTCAGTTTTTGTAAATTAATCGCAAGCATAATTTTCTCAAGCTATTCATTATAGTAGTCTATGGCTTGGTTACACTGTTATTGTGGACTTGATTTTTTTTTTGTTTTCTTTCATCCATGTTCATTGTTAAGCCAGGACACCAAGTATCAGTATCTTTGGAACTGCAAAGAGTACTTGAACAAGGTTAGTAGATGTAGAAGGAGTAGTTTAACATCTATTCTAGCCGTTTAACTCATTACCTTGTACAATTGTCTTTGATCTTTAAACATCTATTCTGTAGGCATCTCGAATAATACTCGCTACTGATGGAGATCCGCCTGGTCAAGCATTATCCGAAGAACTTGCACGTCGAATTGGAAAAGAAAGGTCTGCAATTCTGCCTGAAAATCGTCCCTTTTGATGATAGAAAATTATTTATAAATTTCTTGATGAAAATTCTCTGTTTCACTTTGGGATGCAGATGCTGGCGAGTTAAATGGCCAAAAAAGAATGAAAATTCACATTTTAAGGATGCAAATGAGGTTAGACATGATTAGCTGACATATCTGTGCACTTATTAAGTTAACGATGATTGAAATCCCTAGATATTTGGATTCCATGATGGCCAGTGATAATCTGACAAATCAAGAATGATGTCTAAATAGAATTTGCTATAACATCATCAGGTTTTGATGTATATGGGCCCTGATGCACTCAAGGAAGTAGTCGAAAATGCTGAGTTATTTCCAATACGTGGACTCTTCAACTTTAGAGATTACTTTGATGAAATTGATGCGTTTTACAATCAGTCCCTTGGATATCTATCTGGTGTATCAACAGGATGGAGGGCGCTAAATGAGTTATACAATGTAAGCTTTATTTGCTTCTTCTTTATGAACCTTTTCTCTGTTCTTCCCTAATAGGTAAGAAACCCATTATTGGTACCGTCTATGAATTTGCAGTACCTTACATGAGATCTTGCTCAGCAAAACTGGATGTAGTAAACAAATATTTTTTGCTGGAGTGGCAGTTCTAGTCTAAATGAATCTGGCGATGTATTGATTTTATGATTGAGTTTTGTATGTTTGGAGAAGGCCTTATGCATATATATTGTGTTTATCTTGTGATTGTAATAAGTTTTTTTGAGTGAAGGCAGTGATGTTAATTCTGTGGTTCAAGATTTTTGACAAGTGATAGGTGCTTTCCCTATTTTCTTACTTCATTAATAGCTGTACTTGAGGATGTGTGATTTCTGAAACAACTGTTTGGGGGATATGAGCCCATCTATAAGAGACGATAGTTTTCATAATGGGGAAGAAAGGAAGATTTCCATTAAAGGTGGGTTTTCTAGGTGAATTCCTGTCTTCAGAATTGTACATGGACCTAATTACTCATCATGTTCTAGAATCTTTCAGCTTGGCAATCACCTTGGTATACCATGGCCTGTTGGCTTTAGCTTCTGTTTCTGTGTGATCTTTATGTTCTTTAGTAGTTTTTGGTTGACTCATGTCTTTTTATTTGTCTTCACCCATGAAGATACGTAATCCTACTTTTCAAAATGTCTCTTGCTTCCTTCTTTCTATCAAATTCTCAGGAGAGAATGCAGTAATCTTAGACCAGTATTTTCTTATGGGAAGCTGAACTATAAACCAATGGATAAGAATGAACCCTGCAATTGTTCCAAAACATAATCTTCAACCATCTTGTATATCAGAGTTCGCTTCTAATTGAAAAACTCAGTTATGCCTGATGGCATTCCATTATCAAATGTTCTATTCTTCTATATTTGTTATCCCCCTCTCCGTGTGCTTGTGGCCTGGTTTTAAAGGGTATTCATAGTTCTTGGATTTATGTTCTGTTGATCAGGTTGTACCAGGAGAGTTAACTATCGTAACTGGTGTTCCAAATTCAGGCAAAAGTGAATGGATTGATGCTCTCTTAGTTAATCTGAACAGAACTGTTGGTTGGAAGTTTGCACTTTGCTCTATGGAGAATAAGGTCGGCCTTTAAACCTGGTTTTGCCTTTTGGAGAATAAGGTCTTGTGGATGCAAATATTATTCAACAGTTGTAAAACCTTTACAACCTTGATATTTCTAATTTGACCAAGATTTGTGTCTATTCTACATCATTTGCCTACATTATAGGTTCGAGATCATGCACGGAAACTTTTGGAGAAACACATTAAGAGGCCATTCTTTGATGCAGGGTGGGTTCAGAGTTATTTTCTCTTCTTGATCCTTTGGATTGTCATTTTTTCTAATTCTTATGTGATTCTTTTCCCAAATTGTACCACTGTTATTAATTTTGTTGTTACTCTCCTTGCCATTCATAGCTATGGAGGATCAATTGAACGAATGAAGACTGAGGAGTTAGAACAGGGGAAACAGTGGTTGAACGATACATTTTATCTCATAAGGTGAGCTGTACTCTAGAATTCCCCTGATACACTTCAGCTAGTTCTTATGGTTTAAGGTAAAGTGGAAATGATATAAAGTAGCCCTTATACTGTATTTGAATAAAAATCTTACACCACATTATTCAAATTTAACAACTTCCATTAATGGTTCGTCTAAATAAGGTTATCATTCCAATTTATAAGATTATAGGTGTTAACTGAACACTTTAGAATGCAAGGGGCTATGCTTTATTTCTGAGTAAAAGTTGGATGGTTATATGAACTTTCTTGCAATGATTTAATTTTTAGTTGTAGTATTTCTTGTAAGGGGCATTTGATATTGTAGCATCTTTGATTTTAATCCAAATGGTCGGTCTTTTACTTGTAAACAGTGCCCATCAGAGCATTAAAAATAGGGTAAATTGTATAAAAAAATCAGGCATTTTGTTAAAATTGTGTTAAAAATGTTTCATATTCCAAATTCTGGATGCCACTCCCAATCTTTCCGTTATTCTAATTTTTTTGTTTCCTCAAAAAAGCAAGACTCAGTTGAATGATCAACTCTAATTAGGAGTCAGCTTGTCTTTTAAAATATCAGGGTAATAAAACTATTGGTACTATTCTGATGTAGGATAAATAGTAGGTCTGTATAGACATATAATATAGGGATACTCTTTAAGCTTTGAGCATTAATATCCTAATTGTTCAACTTGGTACCAATAATTTTTATCTTAGGCTCGTTTGTAGACTTTTTGAACAGATCTAAAAGCTTCCCTTCAATTATATTATCTTCATCAAACTGATGACATCCCACCCATTCAGTAGCAGTAAGAAACCTGAAAGAGAAAACTGAAATCCCTCGAACAAACCAAGGACATTTCAACTTGTTTAGTATTAAAGAAAAATCTGTAAAGAAGAAACTAGAATTTCTTCAACAAACTAGTAACAATTATGCTAAATCAGCACAATGAACCTGAAGAAAAAGTTGTAGTCCAACAAATTATTTGAAACCCTGCTGGATGAGCATCAAAGTTCTACATTTTGGTTATTTAGGGAACTAGAAATGATTTTGTTCAATTCAAGTTTTAAAATGTTCAGTCTGATCGAGTGCTGATGATGTGTCTCTGATCTTCTGTGAGTGCATTAATGTATTTTTTTTGTTCCTTTACGTGTGTAGGTGTGAAGATGATCAACTTCCAAGTGTAAAATGGGTCCTTAATCTTGCAAGAATAGCAGTTTTAAGGTATGGGGTGCGGGGACTTGTGATTGACCCTTACAATGAGCTTGATCATCAACGTCATCATCACATGTAAGGTTTTGACTTTTGATGTGATGTTTTGACATACTCCCTCTATATAAATATATATATAGTATGTCATATAAATAGAAGCTACGCTGGTAAGCTCTTTATGTCATATAAATATAAGCTACGCTGGTAAGTTCTAACATCTGTTTGCTGTTAGATATTGCTTGCTTAGTCATCCTGATTCTTTCTATTGTCATGGGTGCTATCACTCATTATGAACTCTTGGTCATTGAATGTTCTGTTGGTTCCTCTGTTGTTGGCGAGGGATAATCTTCCTCATTAACTTTGAGGTTTAAAACCATTCTTGTCCTTGATAGGACTGAGTTTTTGGATGAAATTCTTCCAATTTTCTGAAGGCATTTAAATTGCTGAGAAATTATTTGTTATGATCTTGTAACAAGCAGTTGTGCCGTTTTTTTTTTTTGAAGATGCACTCTACTTAGTTGAATTCTTTTCTTCTATATATTTTTGCTGGATGGGGCATCTTTTATTTGAAAGTAGTTACGCAATTGGATTTGTTTTAAGTCTTATCTGTCAGATTTATTTAATGCATTTGGAAAGTTCATTTTTGTCTCTTACTGCTGTTCACTGTTCTCAGTAAAATTGCATCATTTGTCTGTCATACACATGGTATAACTTAAGTGTAGAAATTTAAATGATTTGTATTCCTTTTAAGTATTTGAAGTTGGCGGGTGTGTTTACATTAAGATAATCACTTTTGAAATATAGCGAAGATTGCATTTGTGACCTGAATACTTCACTTCCAGTTTTATTGCTTGATGTTTTGCAGTTTTCCTAATATTCTCCAATTAACTTCTTTTTATGTATGTCATTTCCTTGTTTTTCCCTGATTAATGAATTTCAGTTGGTTTTATCTCAGCATTTAACGAATGCTTTCTTCGTGTTATTCTTACCACCTGTTTATTGAAAACTTGATCTTATCAATTGGATACAGAATTCAGCAGAATGCAGGAAAATGCTTAAAATAAATTATTCTTTTTACATGTTTCTCAATTTTGGTCACTTTATTGGAAATGAATCTATGCCAACAATTTAATTGTTGGAATGAGTTCCTTCTAATCATCAAAAAGAAACTATAGTAATTGATACTGGAAATTTTTTTCACCTGCATTCTTTGGGTTGGAAATTGAATGTCTGCATACCTTCTTGACATGACATTTTGTTTCAAGACAGGACTGAAACAGAGTATGTAAGTCAGATGCTTACACTAATCAAACGATTTGCTCAGCATCATTCTTGTCATATTTGGTTTGTAGCTCATCCAAGACAGGTTGGCTGAACTCGAAGTTTCTTGATTTTGTTTCTCCTCCAGTGACCAGCGTTCGCCTTCACTGACCTGCAATTTCTATTTGTTGGTCTACAGTTGCATAATTGGGTTGGGGCTCCCCCTAATTTGTATGACATAAGCGGTAGTGCACATTTCATCAACAAGTGCGACAATGGTATTGTTATTCATCGAAACAGAGATCCTGATGCTGGGCCTATCGATCGTGTACAGGTGGGCTACAAAGACTTTTGGGCATGTTCTTGTTCATGTGTATAACTCAATGTATAATATGTGTAGCTTGTTCCTCTTAGCAGATTTTAGAAATCAATCACTTTCTAAGGAAACTGGCTTGAAAGCTTTTGCGCATGGGCAAAGATGGGCACCGTCCTCTTATGCCCTCTTCAAGCTCTTTCTGCATTCTACATGTCAAGAAAATGTTAAAAAGAAAAGGGAAAATGAGAGGAAAAGAATTACTCATGATACAAATCTTAAATTCAACCTTTTGTTTTAACAGGTTTGTGTACGGAAGGTACGAAACAAGGTAGCTGGAAATCTAGGTGATGCATTCTTGTCATACAATAGGTATGCACTGTTCTGGTGGTAATGATGTTTTGTAATTACATGTTCTCTCTTTTTTTTTTTTTTGGGTGTCTGGAGATCTTATTTCTGACTTGCTAAATTGATTGTAGGTGTGACTGTTTTCTATTCTTTTGGTATTTGACATTGCAAGAACAAAAGCTAATGAGCTTTTGCATTATATTCTGGCAGGGCAACTGGCGAATTTATGGATATTGATGAACAAGTTAGCAGACCGTGAATGATGTGAAGTCATGTGAATTTCCAATTTTTGTAAATCTGTTCTTATTTGCATTAAATTGATGGATGAAGTGTCGTTTTCTACTTTTAGATCTCCACTAGTGTCTTAATATCTCAACATGCCAGCATCATACAAGTACTACCTATTTTGGACTGACTCATGTTTTGAAGTTTCAATCATAAATGACGAGGAAACACAGAATTTTAGGAGAGTCTTTACCAATGTTATGAATACCATACCAAGCCTAGTGTCAAATTGAATTTTGGAATGGTATTGTACCGGTACCGGATTGAATTCTTCCGGTAATTTTTTAAATTTATGAAAGTCTTTAAAATTTTTTAAATTTGCAAAATAGTTAATTGGTATATTGTACAATTGTATTGTCTACTTTATTAGTTTATTGTTTATATTAAACATGTTTTCAAAATTTTTAATAATAAATAATAATGACAATTAATATGAAATAATAATAATATTTAAATATTTTACATATAAATAATAACCATAATTAATATAAACAAAGACAATTATCATTTTTTTTTGATATATTTATTACATTACTTTTTTACATTCAACCATTTTTTTTCCTAAATGAGTAAATTTAATACCAAATATTAAAAATAAATTATCATTTTATAAATATTAATAATGTATAAATTAATGATTTAAGTTTTTACAATTTTACAAAATTTGGTTATCAATTTTATATTAATTATTAATTTCACATTTGATTATTAATTTTACATTTAAGTTTAAATGTTAATTATCAACTTTTAATTTTAACAATCAGTCGTGCTTAATACATAATTACATACTAATCTTATTTTACAATTCTATTTTCAATTCTAATTCTAATTTTCATATCAAAAATTTAGAACAAAATAACAAAACCCTACGGTATTCAATCCAACAATTTCAACTTTAATTTCAAACCAATTCACTTCACATACACACAAATCTAATATCCAATACTGTAAGCAATTTTATTCCAAAACAATTCCAAAACAAAACAATCATTAATCCAAAACTATGACAACAACTTCAACCTCCACCCACTGACAGCCAACCTAACTCTCAAATTTATCATCACAAATCCAAATCCAATCTAATCCACAACATAAACATAATTACCAACAATTTTTGGAAACAACAAACAACAAAGAACAGAAACATAATCAACAGATCCCTTTTTTTTTTGAAATCGTGGGGTCTTCAAGTTTCGGGTTGTCCACCCTCACAGGCGCGTTGGGGGGTCGGTGACTCAGTGGTGCGGTGGTGCGACAATGACATGTTGTGGACCTTGTGGTGTTGTAGTGATGTGGTGGATCTTTGGGGGACGCCAAACGCAAACCCAGATCGCGACTCCGACGAGGAAGAGGCGAGGAGGAGAGTGATACAAGCACTGGGGAGGGCCGGAGGAGACAACCGGAGAAGAGAGAAAGCGACGACGGTGATGAGACGACCTAGACGGCGGCGAGAGAGAGGTGAGAGCGAGAGAGACCGAGAGAGAGTGGAGAGAGAGGGTGGGACTTGAGAGACAGTAGTCTGGGTCGAGGGGGAGGGGTTAGGTTTTTAGGGTTAAAAATTTTTCAAACTTGCAAAAAGGTCCACAAACTTTCCAATTTTTTCGGATTTGGTCGGTATTTTCCGGTATGTTGGGTACCGGTTGGTACCCAACGAAAAACCCCGATATTGGCCGGTATTTTTGGCCGGTACTGAGGTTAGGTTTCGTCGTACCATTATCCGGCTGGTACCGGTCGGTATGGTACGGATCTCAAAACATTGGTCTCTACTGTTAAATATAGGGATAAAATGTGAAGAAAGCTTGAAAGATATAAATTAGAAACCTATATATATCCAGTTTCTGCAAGAAATGGATAATCAGTATAGCCTACAACAAGATTAGGAATATAAAAAGTTTGTCTGTTGCATTTGTTCAAAGGAGCATCAAGTTGAAATCTCCTAGCAAATTAGGATTGGCCAAAAACAAACAACCAATAGCTATAAATCAGCTCGATTTTCTATAACAGCTTGGTTGCCATCTTCCTTGTCATAGCCTCCTACAATTATAAATGTGCCTCAGTGCCTTTCTCATAGGTAGAAGACTATGAAGACTCTTTTCTGTCACTTTTATCATTTTTGGTTCAACTCTGTGGCAGTGGACAATATCATACTGATTCAGTGCTTTAGCCATGCGAAGGCTTAGAGTGATAAGGATGCTTTTGTGGGTAAAACTTATCAAAGGGGAGGGAAGAAGTTGGGTAACGGCTGATAAGCTAAAGAAGGCTGGAGAATTTAGTTAAACAGGAGAAATAATAGAAGATTACATTAAGATAGTATTTGGATAAGGATAGTTAGTTGTTGAAAGATCCTTTTTTAGTTTTTTGTTTCTTAATAGAGTTTTACCAGAATAGGAGTCCTAGTTAGATGGATTGTTATTTTCCTTTTCTGCCTATATAACAACATAATTATCAATGAATAAAGGTATCAAAATCATTAAAAAAACATTAGTTACTTTAGCTGTAATTTATTTAGCTAGCTCTGTCAAGAGCTAGCTAACATTCATTCAACATCGGTTCTTCCTCCAAAAGGAAGAATACCAATAAGAGAAGGAAGGTGGGTTTCTCTCTTAATCGACTAGTGGTGAGATTATACAGTAGGGCTTTTACCAACTTGGTATCAGAGTTGGCCGTCATAGACGATGCCAATAATTCCACTCCAGAGCTAACAACCAGCATTTTATGGAGATGCAGGAAAAGATCGATCGCCTAGTTCGAATGATAGAGGGGTTTGGCTAGGAGAGGAGCAAGGAAGGACCAAGAGGAGTTGAGAGTAGTAGTAGGGCAGTGACATCTAAGGAAGAAGAAAGATATGAAGGAAGTTTAGGATCTCACACAGTGCCACGTGATTCCAAGATAGAATTTCTTACATATGATGGGTCTGAAGATCCATTGATGGACTAAGACTTGATGTTGAAATGCAGAATCTTATCAATTTGGGGGCTGCCATGAACTTGGTAAGAGCATACGAGAGGAAGATGCAATTTACACAAGGCTTAGGAAGTAAGAAAGCCACCACCTTATGGAACTCTTGGAAGCAATAGAGCTCCTTTGCTATACCGGTAGCCTCCCAAGGCAGCAAGGGCAGTTCGGACAATAAAATATCATTTGTAAGTTCTAGCAGCGGGACAACACCTCCTGTGAGGAGGCTTAATCGAGTCGAGATGGAAAAAAAAAGGAGAAAGACCTTTGTTATAACTGTGATAAGTTGTACACAGCAAGACATAGGTGTAAAAGACTATATTGGATAGAAGTAGTGTAGGAAGAAGAGGAAACAACGAAGGAAGAAGAGGCTGATGCACCAGAAATTTCACTACATGCCATGTCAGGAGAAAACAACACTCAAACAACGCAAGTTAAGGCTGAAATTGATGAGTGGCTATTGTTGGTACTTGTAGATTCAGGGAGTACCCATAATTTCATAGGGGAAAAGGCGGTATAGCAACTCAGGTTGGCTGTGAAAGGACGACAAGGGCTGAATGTGGCAGTAGCCAACAGAGCACAAATACCAAGCCAAGGGATGTGCAAAGGGGTATCTTTTAAGGTTCATAATGAATTATTTTGTGCTGATCTCTATGTTATACCTTTGGCTGGATTTGATGTAGTTTTGAGAATTAAGTGGTTGCAAACACTTTGCCCTATCGTGTGGGATTTCTCTGCACTTACTATGAGTTTTAACATAAAAGGGAAAAGCTTTCAATGGCAAGGGCAGCTGCAACACACTAAGTCAGGACTGCACATGATGTAGGGGCAGTGACTAGAACATTTCGAATTGCACCAACTTCTAGAGGAAAATTTTGCCTTATTTCAAGACCCAACCGACCTCCCTTCTATTCGAACTTGTGACCATTGAAGCACTCTCATTCCGAGGGCAGAACTAGTGGTTGTGAGATTGTATAGGTACCCTTTTTTCGCAAAAAGAAGAGATTGAAAGACAATATGATGAGATGCTGAAACAAGGTATCATCCGGCCCAGTAGATCCCCATTCTCCTCACCTGTACTGCTAGTCTGAAATAAGGAAGGAACATGAAGATTTTGTGTTGACTATTGTGCATTGAATGATCAAATAATGAAAGACAAATTTTCCATTCCAGTGGTGGACAAGTTACTGGATGAACTATATGGAGCAAAATTTTTCACTAAGTTAGACTTGAGGTCAGGCTACCACTAGATACGAATAGATAAAGAAGATTTGGAGAAGACCGCGTTCAAAACTCATCATGGTCACTTTGAGTTCTTGGTTATGCCCTTCGGTTTGACTAATTCTCCATTAACCTTTCAAGTTCTAATGAATGAGATATTTCATTCTTATCTAAAGCGATTCGTTTTGGTTTTTTTTTTGACATTTTAATCTACAATCGAACATGTGAAGAACATATGCAATATATTCGAGTAGTTTTTGATTCACTGCTTTCCCATCACTTATTTTTGAAAGGATCAAAGTGCTCATTTGGGAAAAAAAACAAGTGGCATATTTGGGACATGTAATTCATGGTGCAGGTGTGTCCGTTGATGCTAGCAAGATCCAGGCACTGGTGGATTGGCCTATACCACACTCAGTTAAAGTAGTAAGGGGATTCTTAGGCTTAGCAGGATACTACAGGAAATTTATTCAAGAGTATGGGCTAATAACAACTCCCCTCATAAGCTTGTTGAAGAATAATTCCTTCCATTGGAATGAGGAAGCCGACACAACCTTCAATAATTTGAAGAAGGCTTTAGCAATTGCTCCAGTATTACAACTACCCAACTTTGAAGAGATATTTGTGGTGGAATGTGATACTTCTAGATGCGGAATTGGAGCAGTACTTCAACAGAATGACTATTTTATCGACTTCTTTAGCCGCAAATTAGCCCCACACCACTTCAAACTTACTACATATGAAAGAGAGCTAATTGGTCTCGTTAAGGCCATCTCACACTAAAGACCTTACTTATGGGGGAGGGCATTTCTAATTAAGACTTATCACTAAAGTCTTAAATTTCTCTTAGAACAGAGATTAACAACTTCTCCTCAACAACATTGGATGAGTAAATTGTTGGGTTATGATTTTAGGGTGGAATACAAAGTAGGGAAACTTAATGTTTCCGTTGATGCATTATCTCGAAGAAATGGGGAAGAGGGACAGTTCAATGCCCTATCCTGTCAAAAATTGCATTATTTGACGCAATTAAAGAGGAAGTTGCCACTATGGCAAAACTGCAATACCTATATCAGCAGATTGCTGCGAGCCACGCAGAGGCTCAATGGAGAGTGGAAGACAACTTGATATTCTATACTGACCGAGTGTATTTACTGCCTTATTCACCACTAATTCAAATGATCCTTAACCATTTTCACAATATGGCACACGAGGGGATTCAAAAGACATTAGAAAGCATGAAGGGATATTTTTTGTGGAAAGGGATGAAAGGCGCCGTGAAGGAATTTGTGCAGAAATGTTTAGTTTGTCAACAAAATTGTAAAGAAATGCAGAAATCACTACAATGAACTTGCGATTCAAAATGAGAATTGGGACAGAATGAATGAAATTCTTCCATTGCATTCAGATATATATATATATATATATCAACAATGTTAAGTTACACCATACTACAATTCAAAAATACAATGATTACTGCAGTGGACTGACATAGTCTGCACTATCGTTACAACTAATACAAGTAAAGCAAACCTAATACAGGATAAGCTAACCATTCCATTACAGTTGAACTTAAACTTTACAACAACACTAAATCAAGTTACATTCTAACACTCCTCCTTGATGCAAGTGCTGTTGAAAACTCCAAGTTTTTCCCTAAGTTGTTCAAATCGATGTTTCTGCAATGACTTGGTAAAGATATCTGCCAATTGTTCTTTTGAGGAGCAATGCAGCACTTTGACTTGTTTTTCTTTATCTGCTTCACGAATTGCATGATATTTGATCTTGATATGCTTGGTTTTCTCATGAAATAATGGATTTTTCACCATAGTCACAGTAGACTTTTTATCACAGAATATTTCTGTTGCCTTCTCTAGCTTGAGATTTAAATCAAGCAAAACTTTCTTTAACCACAAGCATTGGTTTACAGCACAGAGGCAGCAATACACTTGGTGTCAGCGATAGATTGAGCAATTGAACCTTGCTTCTTTGTGCTCCAACAAATCATAGCCGAACCAAGATAGAAACAATAACCTAAAGTTCTTTTCATATTTTCTAGAGAACCAGCCCGATCACTATTAGTGAATCCAATTAAATTTACACAACCAGTAAGTTTGTAATGCAATCCATAGTCTAGAGTACCTTGCAAGTACTTTAGGATTCTTTTGACTGCCTTGAAATTGAGTTTAGTTGGTGAATTTATGAACCTAGATAGTAGACTTGTGACAAACATAATCTCTGGTCTAGTAATTGAAAGATATAAAAGGGAACCTACTACACTTCTGTATAAGGTTGCATCAGCTATTCTTGAACCATCATTGTTGATTAGCTTTGTTCCTTGAACTCCAGGTGATGGAGGTCCATCAAGCCAAGCATTTGAAGATGTTACTAATATAGGCCTCAATCCAATAAGTAGTGATGAAGAAGGCATGGTCGAAGAAGAAGAACTTGAAGAGGAGCCCAATCTTACTTTGAAGCTGCAAATCTTGTTGAAGCCCTTGAAAGTTTGCCAGGCCTTGATTTATGAAGCCCAAAACCAACCATTTGAAGGAGTTATTTGGGCCAAAAAAGGGAGCCTTTGTTGTACACTTTGACATGGTTTTGCACCCAAAAGGCATCTAAAGCCCAACCAAAGTGATGAGAAGAATAAGAGCCTTGAATTGCTCATGTACTTTCCTTTTATGCATTGATCTATTTTCCTTTAAGAGACCTTTTATTTGCAGCCTTTGATGGTAGTTATGAAGGTTTTATTTCCTTATTTATGATGTTTAATGGTAGTATTATGGGCTGATGAGAAACCAAATTTGTGGTTATCCATCAAGATCCTTAGTTTGCCTTACATTTCCTTATATACGCATTTGTAATCTCTCTAAGATGGACGATTATGCATTAAAAATTAAGAGAGAATTTGCTCTTGCAATTTATTATCTTTCCTTGGGTTTTGTTAGTTTCCAAAAACTAATAGGGTTTTGTTTGTTTCTAAAAACACTCATCCTTTTCATCCATTTTCTTATTCAATTCTGTTGCCACACGTTTCCAGACACAGCCAAACTAAATCAACCATAACTTCTAAACCATTGATCCAATTGAAGAACTTCCTTCATAAAAGTTGTAGCCCACATCCTGTTCTACAATTTTGCTTCAAGAATCACTTCCAAATTCCAAGCCATTTGTCCGAAATTCGCTTTACAATCTGCCTGTTCGTTTGTACTCGGGAAATTCCAATTTTTACAAAACTTCAACCATCATACCTAAACACCATAACCATCACTTCCATCCACCTTAGACCACCACACTCCATCACCAAGAGTGCTCACTAATTTGAATTTTCCCAAACAGAATTTGTTTAGCAGTCCACGAGCATATTTGCCCTAAGAAATGAAAATGCCTTGAGTACATTGCCTAACTTCCATTCCCCGAAAATAAGACATTATTCGTAAATCATTCATCTCAAAGACTTGCTCCATTTCAGTCTTGAATTTCACAATAGAATGCAGATTGCTTCCAATTATCAAAAGGTCATCAACATATACAGAAACCACCAGAGTTTCAGCTTCAAAATTTTTGATATACAGAGTAGCTTCATTACAGCTTTTTTGGAAACTGAATTCCAGTAGCTATTCATCAATTCTTGCATACCATGCCCTTGGAGCTTGCTTGAGTTCATACAACGCTTTCTTCAGCAAATACACTTTCATCTTTTTCAAATTCCTTTGGTTGTTCTATGAAGATTTCTTCTTTAAGTATGCCATTCAAAAAGGCAGACTTGACATCCAACTGAAAAACGTGCCACTTGAGGTTTGTTGCAATAGAGAAAAGCATTCTGATTCTATCAAACCTTGTTATAGGAGAAAAGATTTCATTAAAATCTATGCCTTGTTTCTGAGCAAATCCCTTGATTACCAACCGTGCTTTGATTTTGTTGATGGTCTCATCTAGATTGAGTTTTTGTTTAAAGATCCACTTCAGGCCTATAACTTCCTTATCTGCAGTTTTTGACACTAACATCCAAGTGTCATTTTTATTGATCATCCTGTGCTCCTCCTCCATTGCAGCCCTCCAATTTTCACAATTCAAGACTTCATTGATGTTTATAGGTTTATGTATTGCAACATTACATCGAGTGTAAATATCATCTAGTGTTCTCGTGCCTCTTACAACACCATCTTCATTAAAATGATCACCCATGACATCCTGTTGTTCTTCCACAACTTCAACATTTTCAACTTGAGAAGTGGATTGATAACTTGCATTTTGTCATGTTAATTCTTTGTGTTTTATGTTCTTTTGGTAGGCTTTTGTGATGTTTTGCTTG
>JAOTAX010000003.1:30692911-30708937 GCA_025629825.1 Erythroxylum guanchezii | reverse complement strand
TTATAAAGTTTGAGAAACTTTAAGATTAAATATGAGATATTTAATAAATAAGGATCAATATAAGATATTGAATCTTACTTGGGCATAATTGGTATTTAATTAGAGTTATTTGTAATTCTAATTAAAGTTTAATTGAAATTAACATTTAATTTCAATTAAATTACTAAAGCGTTCTAAGCTTATTATAAATAAGCTTAAGTTCTATGTAGCTAACACTTCATGCTTAACCCTCTATGTAAAAGTTACAGAGTTCTCTCAACTTATTCTGTAGATACCGTTAAAGGCCGGACACTTGTACGGCTACGGTAGTTGAGGCGAATTGATTTCGGAAACGGTTTGAGGAATACGACAAGATACAGATCAAGCTTCAGAATAAGATACGAATTAAATTTCGCTTTATTTTGATTCGCGTTAATCAATTTATAGAATTAAATAGATCTTGGTTTTCGAGAAATCAAAAATCACGGAAAAGTTTCGTGATTATTCCGTTGCGATCGGATCAGATTTGGACCCGATTTTCCAACATATACTTCGTACATTAGTTTTATGGTTTCAATCCTTTTAAGAATGAGAATAAAATTTTATTGTTCATAATTTCTCTAAACCTTGACGTGGATATATATATTCGGATTAACTTGTCTACATCTTAATTAGTCTAAGAGATCCACGCCAGGTTTAGAGAAATTCTGAAATACGTATTTATAACATGTACTTATCCAAAGCCAAGTAACATGGTGTGTGAATACTTGCACATGTTTAACTAATAAAGTATGAGATTGCTTACCTACCACCAAGACTTCGATCGCACCCTGTAGTTCATACAGTTGGGTTCAAAGTCAACTCCTTGACACGGTTTTATCCATTTTATATTCATTTCAAGATATTCGCCGACATATAAATATTGGAGGAGTTGAGCATCCAAATCTGACAACTGCAATGTTAAAAAGTTAAGTTTATTGCAGGGACGTCCGTTGAAAAATGGATACATTGACACGTTTATTTTCCATTCTCAACCCGAAAGGTTTAAAAATGGTGCATACCGTAATATATATATTTTTTCAATATGGCTTTAATATCTATTGTCCACTTAAATTTCTTGCAAATTTATGTTTACTTGTGCTTATATGAATCTTATTGGAAACTCATTAAGAAAAGGAAGTAGAAAAACTAGATGGGATTTCTTGGAGATACAAACTTTGACCAAAAATGGCTGGAAACTCATTAAGAAAAGGAAGTCGAAAAACTCGATGGGATTTCTTGGAGATACAAACTTTGACCAAAAATGGCTTCCGTTTGCTGTAATCCAATCCCAACTCTTCTCTTCACGTCTTGTATCTTTCTATTAAATTGACTTGTCCTCAGGACAGAACAATCACATAACAAAGATGAGGCATGCAAGTCTTACAATGTTTCCATTTCTTGTTGTTATTCTCTTCCCATTGGCAACTTCAGATCAGTCCCACAATGATTTTCTTCAATGCCTTTACCGATGTTCAGAAAACTCCTCCTCCATATCCAAGCTCATATACACCCCAAACAATCCATCTTATACCTCTGTCTTGGAGTTCTCCATTCAAAACCTAAGGTTCAATACAACTACAACCCCGAAGCCTCTTGTCATTGTAACCCCAACCACCCTATCCCACATTCAAGCGTCCATTACTTGCTCACGTAAACATGGATTACAAGTTCGAGTTCGGAGCGGTGGCCATGACCTAGAAGGTCTTTCTTATATCTCTTATACTCTCCCATTTATCATCATTGATCTGATCAATCTACGAGATATTTCTTTGGATTTGAGCAATAGACATGCATGGGTGCAAGCTGGTGCAACCATTGGCGAGCTTTACTATGCACTTATCAAGAAAACCAGAACTTTTGCCTTTCCTGCCGGGGACTGCCCAAGTGTTGGTCTGGGAGGACACATTAGTGGTGGAGGATATGGTAACTTGATGCGTAAATATGGCCTCGCTGCAGATAACGTAATTGATGCACAGTTGATTGACGTAAATGGAAGAATTCTGAACAGATCTTCAATGGGAGAAGATGTGTTTTGGGCCATTAGAGGTGGTGGAGGGAACACCTTCGGAGTAGTTGTAGCATGGAAGATAAATTTGGTTCCAGTTCCTCCTACTGTGACCGTGTTCACGGTTCGAACAACGGAGGAAAAAAACGCGACCAAGCTAGTTCACAGGTGGCAATACATAGCAAATAAGCTACCTGAAGATCTGTACATATTAGCTTTCGTTGAGAAGACTAACTCTGGCCCAGGCGGAAGTTTAACAAAAGAAGCTAAATTTACAGGCTTATTTCTTGGTGGTATCAACGAGCTTCTTCAATTGGTGCAACAAAGGTTTCGTGATCTGGGATTGGCTAAAGAAGATTGTTCCGAGATGAGTTGGGTTGAATCTAACCTCTACTTCTCAGATATCCCAAGTGGTACACCATTAGAAATATTACTGGATAGGACTTTGTTAAAATCGACATTTAAGGCAAAATCGGACTACTTAAAGGTACCAATACCAGAAACAGTATTTGAAACGGTATGGAAGATGTTAGACGAAGTGGATGTAGCGGGTATGGAACTGATACCATATGGAGGACGAATGAGTGAGATCCCAGAGTCCAGTATTCCGTTCCCTCATAGAGCTGGTAATATATGCAAAATTGGATATTTGGTGAGTTGGGATGAAGCAGAAAGCAGTGAGAAGTACATAAGTTGGATTAGGAAACTGTATAGTTACATGGGTCTTTATGTTTCCAAAGATCCTAGAGAAGCATATGCGAATTACAGGGATCTTGATATTGGAGTGAACGATCCGGCTGGTAAAACAAGTTATGAGAAAGCAAGCATTTGGGGGAAAAAGTACTTCAAGAATAATTTTGACAGGTTAGTACGAGTGAAAACTGAAATTGATCCTACTAATTTTTTCAGAAATGAACAGTGTGTCCCACCTCTCTAAAACTTGTTAATGCAAATGATTGGTGTAATGGGATATTTATTTTATAAGAATGGGTTCTGGTTTCCATTAGAGGAAAAATCAAGTTTTCCTTTTTGTTTGTGATAATTAACTTGTGAATGTATGTTTAATGCTGCAAATCTGCAATCTTTCACGTCCACACCACAGTTCTGTTGTGTATTTTCATTCGATGAAGAGGTTCCATACCCCCGCAAAATTGTTGTCGGTTTATATTCGGTAATGATAACCTTGACCCAGTCAATCCCCGGTTCTCTTCCTTCGGTGTATTCTCTAGGAAACTACCCTAAAGAAATGATAAGGCCATGCATGAACCTGCCTCAAGTTGGAGCAGATCATTTAGGTCAAGAAGATTATATGATAAGGCCATGCATGAACCTGCCTCAAGTTGGAGCAGATCATTTAGGTCAAGAAGATTATATACACTAACAGAAATAAATTATTTAATGATAATGTAGAATGTCGTGGGCAAGCACATCCCGGTTTATATGCCATTATTTCATCCAATCGTAAGACGCACGTATATCTCTTCTCACCACGCAATTGATTTTCTTGAATATAAGACCTACTTTTTCTATAATTGTAAGGATTTTTGAGAATCTTTTTTTTGAAAAGTTAAAACGAGTGAAATTAGATAATTATCAGTTTGTTTATAGAGATGTAGGCCAGCTACAATGTATACAACGAAACGACAACATTTTAAGAGGGCCTTTAAACCAACTACAAACGGTGACGTTTAGAGCCAATGCTTCTACGTTTAAACAAGGGCAAAAAATCATTTGGCAAAAAGGGTAAACGTAGATCGCATCTTTCCTCTCTTCGCCCAATCCAACCAAATTAGGGTAGAGTGTACAACGATCTTTGATTCGGATGTTGAGATGGAGGGTGTAGCTTTGGAGCTGATGGTGCTTCCGGTGTTCCTCTACAGCCGATGGTGCTTCTAGTGTTCACTTGGTCGACCTCATACTTTTAGATCGGGCTACACGTGACATGCATAGTGTCAACAGCTACATTAGATGAGCATAGGCTTCCCAGGTATCTTCATTCTTCCATCTTTATTTTACTCCTGCTCTATATTAATAATTGATTCTCCATGATGATGCTAGATTAGGGCATATCCTTTCTAACCTAGTAGTATAGAGAAATTTCTCTCTAGTTCCACCAATCAGAGAGTTGAGAACCTCCTTTCTAGTACGAGTAGTATTCTAAAATCCTCTATTATTTCTCTCTCGTCAAATTTCCTTGATGGAGGAGACGAAGGAGATGATATATATGTGCTCGTTATATTTAGGAGTATGGTTCAGCTTCAGAAGCTAGTCAAGTGCTTACGTGAATGTTGCACCTATATTAGAAACAAGGCTCAATTCCTTGATTCACTCCCATATAAACTGTGAAAAGGGGCATTTAAAGAAAATATGATCTCTTGATTCTACCTCTGTCTCACATAGAACACATACTGGATTGGTAGTAATGAAATGTATTCTATCCATAGTGCTTAGCTTGTTTAGCACCGTAAGCCATAGGAGAATAGAGTAACTAGGCATAAATGAATTGTGCCAATCGATAGGAAACCATATCTACCCTGTGTTGATCTGGTTCTGCCACATCCTAAATCTTGCAATGTTACAGGTGTTTGGAGGCAGGTTGAGATATTGGAAAGTGTCTTCTCTATCTATGTTTGGTTGATAATTTGGAGTAAGATACTGCAGCTCCGATGAAATGTTCCATTGACCTCTTAGTAAGATAGATTTAACCTTCGCCTTGATAGGAAATCCATTCCAAAGTTGAAGAGCCTACGGATATCTCATCAGGGATCCTTTTCCTATCCAATTATCAAACCAAAAGTGAGCCTTATCTTCATTTCCAATCTTGCAAGAGACCAAAGGTTCAAGAATAGGTCTAAGCTTCAAGAGCTGGGTCTAAGCCTTGAGAATCTAGCTTGTCATGAACCAACTAAATATACATCATCTTCATCAAAATGGAAAACAATGAAAAATGCTTATGCCACAAATGATCATCTTGCTTTTAAGCTTGCCATTACTTCGATATCAATGTTTCACCGACTAATAATAACATTACTAATAAAAAAATTTCATGTATATAGAATTTTTCTCAACAGAATACAACATTTGTTTTGGCCTAATCGTTACCTATCACAATCATGCAATGGATTCTTATATAGAATCTAAATATCTACTTGGGAATTTAACCTTTCCAACACTCATTCTAATTGAATTAGATGGGGAGATGCTTGGGGCTACGATATTTGGGCTCTTAAAATTGATGCCTCCTTTAGAAAGATCCTTATCCTCAAAGAGAAAGATCGGGAAATCCTTTCGGATTTTGTTAATTGGTTCTCATATAGCATCCAAAATAGGTTGGTCCTCCCAAGGAAGAAGAACTTAGTGGACTGGGATTCCTTGTTGTAGTACCTAGCGATGGTTCCAGACTTTTGCTGGTTTGAGAAAAGGGTAGTTGTCAACAAACTCTTGAGACAATAGTTACTATTGAGTCATTGGTGTCAAACTTGGTAGGCAAGTTAGGCACCGAGTTTTGGTGCCTAATACACTAAAAGAGTGGTTGGCCAATTTGGCCAACCATATCTTCCTTCTCCTGCCTATAAATAGACAGGATATGAAGAAAAGAGTAGCAAGCAAGCAGAAGAGAAAAAACAGAGAGAGTGAGGTGAGAGAGAAAAGAAAGAGAAAGAGGGAGAGACAAAAATATTTTGTGTATTTTTGTGGGTCTAGTTTTTTCTTATAATTCTCCAGTTTTTCTCAACAGTAAAAGTCTTCTATCCTTGCCCATGGTTTTTACCCTCCACGTAAAATCTGTGTATTTATTACTATTCCTTCATTCCTATTTAGCTGCGAACCTGCTCTAATCCGGTTAATTTTTACAAAAATTGGTATCAAGACTTAGTGAGAAAATTACAATGAATTTTTTGGAGTAATCCGTTCGGAATTTCGGTAAGCACAGTGAAAGTCGATGAATAGTAACCAAAAGGTGACAACTGTTTATTCATTTATTTTTGCATTAAACTATGCAGCTACTGTAATTCACGTGTGCATTCACATATACCATACTATTCACGTACACGGCACTATTCACATATACATCACTATTCACATGTACGGTACTATTCATACATACGGATACTATTCACGTAAAATAGTGAGAGCTAAATTCTGTTTGTGATAGAAGCAATGGTAGCAAAATTTGAGATTGAGAAGTTCAATGGGATTAATTTCTCGTTGTGAAAGTTGAAATAAAGGCAATCTTGTGGAAAGGAAATTGTCTGGCGGCCATTAATGAACGGCCAGCTGGAGTCACTGATGAAAAATGGAACGAGATGGATGGGAATGCTGTAGCTAATCTTCACCTAGCTTTAGCTGATGGAGTATTATCCAGCATAGAGGAAACGAAGATTGCGAAGGAAATATAGGATCACCTCACAAAACTGTACGAGGCCAAATCACTCCACAACAAAATTTTTCTAAAGAGAAAACTATACACTTTACGCATGGTGGAATCCAATTCGGTGACGGAGTGCTTAAATACTTTAAATACTATATTTTAAATACCATAGAGATAAGTGAACGTGTAGAACTTCTTCTCCAAAATCTACCAAATTCGTACGATCAATTCATCATCAATTTAACAAACAACACAGACACTTTAGCCTTCGACAATATTGCAGCTGCTATTTTGGAAGAAGAGAGTTGGTGCAAAAGTAAGGAAGACAGGCTAGCAACTTCGCAACAAGCGGAGGCTTTGACGGTGATGAGAGGAAGATCAATGAAACGTGGTCCAAGTGGGGGTCATAGTCAAGGTAGATTAAAATCCAGGAGAAAAAAGAATTTTAAGTGCCACAATTGTGGCAAGAAAGGACACCTGAAGAAGGATTGTTGGAATCTGAATAAGAAAGATTCTATTCCTCAAGGAAATGCAACAAATACTTCAGATGATGGAGGTGCAATGGTCAGTGAAGCGACAACGACTATCGGAGGTAATAGAAGATTTGTAGATGTATGGCTTCTCGATTCAGTAGCAACTTTTCATATAACCTCTCGAAGAGAATGGTTCTATTAG
Source organism: Erythroxylum guanchezii (assembly GCA_025629825.1). Classification (NCBI taxonomy): domain Eukaryota; kingdom Viridiplantae; phylum Streptophyta; class Magnoliopsida; order Malpighiales; family Erythroxylaceae; genus Erythroxylum; species Erythroxylum guanchezii. The sequence goes on along the minus strand of JAOTAX010000003.1, from coordinate 30,701,867 downwards.
TATGAATCTGTCTCTGAGGGATATGTGTATAGTTGTAATGATCAAGCTGTGAAGATCGTTGGTATCGGCACCATCAAGCTAAAGGTGTATGATGGGACAACTCAGACTATTGAAAAATGCGACATATGGAGGGCCTGAAGAAGAATTTGTTATCTGTAGGACAACTAGATGATCTCAGTTTCAAATTTGAGATTCAAAACAAGATCATGAAAGTGATTAAAGGAGCGCTAGTATTTATGAAAGAAGAGAAGACTGTTCCAAATCTGTACATACTAACAGGAGTAACTTTGTAAGAAGGAGAGGCATCCGTTGCGGTGACTAGTCTAGACCACAAATCTGCAATGACGTGGCATAGAAAGCTTGGACATATGTCGGAATAAGGAATGAAGATACTTGCAAAGAAGAATCTACTTCCAGATCTCACAAAGGTATCACTATCCTTCTGTGATCATTGCATTGTAAGTGAGCACCATCGATTGAAGTTCAACATATCAAAGTTTATAAACAAAGAAATTCCAGAATTGATTCACTCTAATGTATGGTAAGCACCAATTATGTCCCTAGAAGGAGCAAATTTCTTTGTATCATTCATTGATGATTATTTGAGGAGATGTTAGGTGTTTCCTATCAAAAGGAAGGCAGTTGTGTTTCCAACTTTCAAATTTTACAAAGCGCAGTAGAACTCGAATCTGGTAAAAAGATCAAGTGATTGCGCTCAGATAATGAAGGCAAATATACTGGAAAAGAATTTGATGAATTTTGCAAGCAAGAAGGCATAAAAAGGTAGTTCACGACAGCATACACTCCTCAACAAAATAGAGTAGCAGAGCGGATGAATAGAATTTTGTTGGAAAGAACAAGAGCGATGTTGAGAACTGCAAGCTTAGATAAGAAATTTTAGGCAGAAGCAGTCAATACCGCCTATTATGTGGTTAATCGAGCTTCATCAACTGCAATTGAGTTGAAGACACCGATGGAGATGTGGAATGGTAAACTAATGGATTATTCCAACCTCCATATATTTGGAAGTCCTACCTATGTGATGTTCAATGCCCAAGAAACTACAAAGTTGGATCCAAAATCTAGAAGATGCATTTCCTTGGAGCTCTGAAGGGGTATCATCTATGGGATCCTACTGCCCACAAGATTGTTATTAGCATGGATGTTATCTTCATGGAAGATAAGGATTAAGAGCAAGCAGAAAACGTTTACACTATACAAGAGAATCCATAAACTACAACAGTACAAGTGGATAGGGAAGTTGATCACAATGATTCTTCTGAAGCTGTACCAGAGCACGAGGAGTAAGAACCAGTTGAATATGATGTTCCAGATACTCGGAAACCAACTCGCATGAGAAGAGTACTGAGATGGCACTCAGATTATATTATGGAGAGCAATATTGCATACTGTCTTTTAATTGAGGATAGAGAGCCATCAACTATTCAAGAAGCAATGAATAGTTCAGATGCAGCTTAGTGGATGGCAGCAATGCAGGAAGAAATTGAAGCTCTGCATAAGAATAAGACATGGGAGCTGGTGTTACTACCGCAAGGAAGGTATTGATTTTAACAAAATATTTTCTCCTGTGGCTCGACTCAATACAATTTGAGTAGTTATGGCAATAAGTGCTATATTTAACTTGCATCTTGAGCAGTTAGATGTGAAAATTGCATTTTTTATGGGGATCTTGAAGAAGAAATTTATATGCTCCAACCAGAAGGTTTTGAAGAAAAAGGGAAAGAGAATTTGGTTTGCAGGTTGAACAAATCTCTATATGGTTTAAAGCAGGTGCCGAGGTGTTGGTATAAGAGAATTGATTCCTTCATCATGAGCCTTGGATATAGCAGATTGAATGCAGACCCTTGTGCATATTTCAAGAGGTTTAAGAAAGATAATTTTATAGTCTTACTATTGTATGTAGGTGACATGTTGGTAGCAGGCCCCAATAATGATCGTATCAAAGAATTGAAGGCACAGTTGGCTAGGAAATTTGAAATGAAGGACTTGGGACCAGCAAATAAGATTTTAGGGATGCAAATTCACAGAGACAGAAATAATAGGAAGATTTGGCTTTCTCAGAAGAATTATTTGAATAAGATCTTGCAGCGATTCAACATGCAAGATTGTAACTCAATTTATAGCCCTTTTCCTGATAATTTCAAGTTATCCTCAAGTATGAGTCCTATCAATGAAGAAGAGAGGATGGAGATATCTCGAGTACCATATGCATCAGCAGTGGGAAGCTTAATGTTCGCTATGATTTGTACAAGACTAGACATTGCACATGCGGCGGGATTTGTTAAAAGATACATGGCGAATCTTGGTCGAGAGCATTGAAATACTGTTAAGAGGATTCTCAGATATATCAAAGGAACCTCAGATGTTGCATTATGTTATGGAGGATCAGATTTTATCGTCAAATGATATGTTGATGCTAATTATGCAAGTGATCTTGAAAAAAGTAAATCCACTACATGATATGTGTTTACACTAGCTAAAGGAGCTGTGAGCTGGGTGTCAAAACTACAGTCAGTTGTGGCTACGTCAATAACAGAAGCAGAATATGTAGCAGCTACACAAGCAAGTAAAGAAACAGTGTGGTTGAAGATGTTGTTGGAAGGACTTGGGAATAAACAAAAGAATACTACTCTGTATTGTGACAGTTAGAGTGCTTTGCATCTTGCCAAGAATCTAGCATTTCATTCAAAGACAACATATTCGAGCTCAATATCACTTCGTTCGTGAGAAAGTGGAAGAAGTAATAGTGGATATGCAGAAAATTCATACAATGGATAACCTGGTAGATTTTATGACAAAAGCAATCAATGACGACAAGTTTATATGGTGTCGATCCTCGTGCGGCCTGACAGAGATGTAAGCAACATGAAGCGGCAAGGTAGAAAGAATAGTGTGAAGATCTGATTGATTCTCAATCAAATCTTCAAGTGGGAGAATTGTCAAACTTGGTAGGCAAGTTAGGCACCGATTTTTAGTGCCTAATTTGCCAAAAGAGTGGTTGGCCAATTTGGCCGACCATATCTTCCTTCTCCTTCCTATAAATAGGCAGGATATGAAGAGAAGAGTAGCAAGCAAGCATAAGAGAAAAAGCAGAGAGAGTGAGGTGAGAGAGAAAAGAAAGAGAAAGAGAGAGAGATAAAAATATTTTATGGTCTAGTTTTTTCTTGAAATTTTCCAGTTTTTCCCAATAGTAAAGTCTTCTATTCTTGCCCGTGGTTTTTACCCTTTACGTAAAATTTGTGTGTTCATTACTATTCCCTCAGTTCTATTTAGCTGCGAACCTGCTCAAATTTGGTCAATTTTTACAACAATTAGGTCACCGTGACATCGCTTGAGCTTGGAAATGAGAAAGACGTCATGGTTTCGAGCAGAGGGAGACGTACTAAGCGATAAGTGACAAGCCCAATGCCTGTCATAATCTGAAAAGGTCTATAAAAGTGCCTAGCCAATTTAGTGGATTGCCTTACCTATGAGGTTGTAGCTTGATAAATACCCAACTACCTTTTGGGAAGGAGACATCTCTTCAACTAGAGTTAGCTTGATTACGCATCCTATTCTAAGCTTAGAGTAAGTTCTCATATAAAGAGCAGAGAATGGAAGTGCGTTATTGTAGCAGGTCAACTATCGATGCGACCCAGGAGGATCACACTTTATAGTCTAAAAGAGATGGTGGGGAACGACCGTAGATAATTTCGAAGGGAGTGATCTTGAGGGCAGAGCACCAGGATGTATTATAATTCCACTCGGCCCAATGGAGGAAGTGTAGCCATCGGTGAGGATGGTCAGCCATGAAACACCTTAAGTAGCCCTCTAAACAATGGTTAAGCATCTCCGTCTAACCATTAGTTTATGGGTGATATGCGCTGCTAGTAGCCAAAGTTGTTTCTTGTAAGTAAAAGAGTTTTTCCCAGAAATTACTCATGAAAAAAGGGTCACGATGTAAGATTATGTTAGTTAGGACACCATGGAGTCTGACAATTTCTCAAATAAATAAACCAGCAGCCTTAGCGTTGTGAACACTGATGGTAATGCTGGGAAGTGGGCATGTTTGGTTAAGCATCCACGACTACCACGATAGCCTTTTTTTCCATTTGAGATAGGGAGACGAGTGATGAAGTCCATGGATATGGAATCCTTTATCTTCCCAAGAATGGGTAATGGCTGAAGAAGACCTTATGAGGCAAAGTGTGATGCATTCCAATGTGCCCACCCGCTGGAGAGTTCTGGAAATCCATTAAGATCAAGAGTTGAAATGCTAATTCAGGTGGATCCCATAGTCTTGTTTTATAATAGAGTAATCCATCTCGCATTAAAAACTATGGATAATCATCAGGATGATCTTAGACATCCTTAAATACCTGAACAGATGGGGTCGGTATGGTAAAATTGACGAAGGGCCACCGGGTAAGCATTGGTTCGGAAGCCAATTGTAAGTTGTTATAGCAGGTTGTAGAAAGGCGAGAGAGTGCATTAGTTGGTCCATTTTCGATTCCATATTTATAGACAATTGTTGGTGAAAAGGAAAGCTTTATCTAATTGAATTAAATAATGAAGACTAAGATAAAAATACCTGCAAGCTTTCTTATTATTCACGTAATGTGAAAAAGCCCATGTATAAATAGGCATACATCACAAACTAAAGAAGCAAAAAAAAAAAGGAAGCTAAAATATTGCAACAGAAAAATAAATGGTGAGAATATTACCCACTTTCCGACTTATTCAACAAACCAACAATATCTTAAAAATGAAACAATTATTCCTAAAGTAAAGGAAACAGTTTTCACATACTTTGAAGTATTACTCAACACTCCCCCTTACTTCAAAGCTACACACTCCCATTTGCATTCTGAAATCTTCAATCTTACCAGCAAAAAGTGACTTAGTTAGAATATTTGCAACTTGCATGCCTATATTGCAGTATTTTAAAGTAATTTCTCCCTTTACAACTAAATCACAAATGAAATAGTGTCGAATATCGACGTGCTTCATTCAACGGTTGCCTTATTGTCATAGCAATGGTTGCCTTATTGTCATTTATGTTGGACCCGTTTGTGGTTGAAAAAGATCTACTAATAGTTTTCTAAGCCAAATAGCTTGATAGATTGTTGAAGTTATTGTTGCATATTCAACCTCAGATGAAGATAAGGCCATTATATCTTGCTTCTTTGTGCTCCATGAAACAACGCCTGAACTAAGAGAAAAAACATATCCCGAATTGCTTCTTTTATCATCAATACAACCTTCCTAATTACTATCAGAAAACCCCAATAATTTGAAACTTGATACTTTAAAGTACCAAATCCTAAAATCAGTAATGCCTACAACATAACACACGATCCTCTTTACAACTTTAAGATGATGCTTAGTGGGATTATACATAAATCTTGAAACTATACTCACAAAATGTGCTATATCAGGCCTTACGTGAGATAAATAATTCAAGCCACCCACCATGCTTCTATAATAATTTGCATTTGTAGGTCTAGTATTATCATTTGCTGTTAACTTTTCATTCCATTTATAGGAGAATATGCTTTTTTGTAGCCCAACATGTTGAACCTTTTGAGGAGATCCATTGCATACTTCCATTAGGAAATAAAAATACCATCCAAGCCTTGTTTAACTTTCAAACTAAGAAAAAAATGCAATAATCCCAAGTCTAACATCTTAAATTTTTGCATCATATTAGACTTAAAATCAGCAAAAATTGATTCACAAGACACCATATATATCATATCATCAACATAAAGGCAGACCATTATAAAATTACTATCACCATGCTTTTTCAAATAAATGGTAGGCCCATTATCACTCCTTTTAAAACTATTTTCATGAAAATAGGAGTCAATTTTTTAGTACCATGCACGTGGGCTTATCTAAGTCCATATAAAGCCTTTTTGAACTTATAGACTTTGCTTTCCTCACCGTTAACAACAAAGTCTTCTATTTGAGAAATAAATACTTCCTCTTTCAATTCACCATTCAAAAATGTTGATTTAATATCAACTTAAAATACAGGCCATTTAAGTTGAGCAACTAAAGCTAGAAAGGTTCTCACTATTTCAAAGCAAGCTATGGGATAGATTGTTTCATCAAAATAAATAACTTGCTGTTAAGCATAACCTTTAGCCACTAACTGTGCCTTATAGTTGTCTACACTTCCATCAGCATTATACTTTATTTTGTACACCCATTTGAGCCCAATTGTATTCTTGCCTTATGGAAGATGAACTAACTGCCAAGTATCATTCTTCTTGATGTAATTCATCTCTTCAATCATTGCATTTTGCCATACTTGCTCTTTTTCAACATCTGCATAGAACATAGGATTAAGAGACCAAAGTTACAAGAATCATAAATTTCTCTCAAAGATCGAAACTTTCAAGGAGGTGTTCACTTGAAGAGCTAGAGGGTGAACTTTTTGGTGAAGAAGCGATTTTGTTTGCATTAGATGGTGAGGAATGAGGAGTTTGTGAACTGCTAACACCAGGTAAGGATAACTCTAAACCTGTTGGTTTTGGTGCCACATCAACACCAATTGACAAAGGAACATATTTTCCATCTTCTTTGTTGCTCTAGTTCTACCTAGTTTCTTCTTGCCACTAATTGGATTATATAGCCTATAAGCTTTGGATTGCACACTATAGCCAACAAAGATAAATTTTTAGATTTTCATCAAGTTTTTGACGAGATTATTTGACCAAAGCATAGGCTACACAACAAAAACTTTTAAATGGCTTACCTAGGCCTTCACACCTCTCCATGCTTCATATGGTGTAATGTTCGGTACTACTTTTGTAGGTGACAAATTAAGGATATGCACTATTGTTGCCACTACTTCTGCCTAAAAACTGATTTGGAAACTCTCTTTCCTTCATTATACTTTTAGCCATTTCTACTACTGTTCGGTTCTTTCGTTCAACAATGCCATTTTGCTCAGGTGTATGTGGTGAAGTGAGCTCATTGTGTATACCATTTTCCTCACAAAAAGTGGCAAATTCATTAGAACAAAATTCAACTCCTCTATCTGTACCCAACACCTTTATGCAACAATCACTTTGCTTCTCTAAAAAAGCTTTAAATTTCTTGAAATTTTCAAACATCTCAATTTTCAATTTCAAGAAATAAATCCAACTCATTTGGCTATAATCATCAGTAAACAACAAAAAGTAATGACTCCCATTTACAAGCTTAGTATTCATTGGCCCACACAAATCTACATGCACTAGTTCAAGACATTGAGAAGCTTTCTAAGATTTCCCTACGGAAAATGATTTTTTTCTTTGTTTTCTTAAAATACAGCCTTCACAAAATTCAGTAGCATCATTGTTTGGCAACCCAAAGACCATATCTTCCCCATGCAATAATTTCAACCCTTTAAGATTCAAATGACCATAATGGTAATTCCATATATCAAAATCACTAATTCCCTTAGCAACAAAAGCATTCTCCTCAATAGAAAAAACATTAAGTGGGAACATTATGTTTTTAGTCATCCTAATTTTAAAAAGGTTTTGTACATATTTTTTATCATGTATAACACAAAAATCATCATAAAAAATAATTCTCAATCCACTCTCCATTAATTGACCCACACTTAACAGATTTTGATTCAAATTAGGCACATATGAAACATCATGGATTAGTTTCATTTTTGTTGGATCTCGATTTGACTCCAGAATCCAACTCTTGCAAAATCATAAATCGAAATGTGATCTTCTTCATTACTCATTATTTTTTTTCTTTTTTTCCAACACTCTTTGGAATCACGAAACATGTACGTCTTACCCTGTAGGGTTACTCATTAAACAGGGCCCAACAATCTATCCAAAATCGAATTCATTTAACCCTCATAAAGCCTAAGCGGGTTTCCTTGTTGGGGTTACTTCAAAGTACCCTCATTAGCCATCATCGGTTCACATTGTTCACATAACATCTCAAGCCTTTGGAATCACAACAATCTCAATTGACTTCTTCAAAATGGTAGCTCTTATTCTCTAGTTCATTTAGAAACAAGAACCACCTCATTCGAAGCTCTATAGCTCAAGATATGCTTAAAAACTCAAAGTATGTTCATAGCCCACACATTCTCTCCCAACTGACCCTCACTTCCTTTCCATAAAACTTTTTGAATTTAACTCTAATGGATATCAATTTTTATGGAGAGGTATATACACATGTTAGGAATCTAACGCTTTAAGAATCACCTCAATCGGAGGTCAGACGAAGGAGTTATGGCCAAACAAATCCAACATGTTCATGACTTTACTCCTATTGAACATACTTTGGCGCAAACGTCATAACTCTCTTTATGGGTGTCGGATTGACTTTATTTTTAAACAATTGGAAAGAAGACATCTAGGGCTAAAACTTTTGTGAAGACACAAAATTGAAATTCTGTTGATAATTGGGTGAAAACACATGGACCGTGTAATCCAACATGGTCAGGCCGTGTAACCTTCAGGTGAAACTGTGTCCCTACACCAAAAAACACACGACCCGTGTGATTTTACACGGGCAGGCCGTGTAACCTTCGGGTGACACAAAATTTTCACCCTCCAAGACCCCTCCAAAGGGTCCTAAACCATCCTAACATCCCCTTTACTCATAATCTTACCAAATTCAACTTTTTCTAGCTCGATATCACTTCATAAACTCTAATGGTTCGGGAAATACATCCTTTACAACATCCTAACTTGTAATGATCATAACTTACAACTCTGATATCGAAAAATTGCATACTTTATAGCGTTAGAAAGCTATAAAGATGAACTACAACTTTCATGAAGGCAACTTTGGCTAATTCTACATAGATCGATACAGTTTTTCCTTGGAAATTAGAACACACATTTACCCTAATGCAAAAACTTGGAATTTGCACTATACAACTTGGATTATCATGAACATAACCATTCAACTACCAATTGGAATTCTT
>JAOTAX010000003.1:30682107-30692811 GCA_025629825.1 Erythroxylum guanchezii | reverse complement strand
GCACATTTATAACACAAAATTTGAAACATTTAACTTTCTTGATTTTTGAAAACATACTAATGGCTCATTATTCAAGTCATAAACATGGAACCCACCTTAATTCCTTGCTTAATACTTGTTCAAAAAAGCATCCCCTCTTGCTCCTCTTGCCTCTCTTAATCTCCTTCATCAATGACAAAATCCCCAAATCAAAAGACATTCAAATTGGATAACCCATAACACATAATCACAAAAATTGATCTTAGAAAACTTAAACTCATACCATTCTTAAGCCATATAAACCAAAACCCCTTTCAAAAATCCCACAAATCAAAATGCCCTTACCTTGATCCTTTACCAAATGAGGAGTTTCTTGGCTCATACGGAAGCTCTCATCTTCTTCTACCTTTTTCCTTCTTGAATCAACTCAAAATCCTTCTTGAAATCCAATAAAAATCAAACCCTAGCATGGATTTCTTTCTTTTTCTCTCCTCTTCTCTACCGAAATCTCCTTCTTCTTCTCTCTTTTCTTTGGGTTTTCCCTCTCAATTTCATGCTCCTCTCTCCTCTTAACAAGCAAGACCACCTTTTATTACAATCATGCCATTAATGAGTGAGCAATGACCTATTTGCCCCTCCCGCAAAGCCTTATAACCTTAATGCTTAAGTGTTATTCCCAAAATGTCCTCATACATTCACACTCTTGCTACTTAATTCAACCAAACCATATCTTAAAATCCAACCAACATTAACATAATAATTAACTCCAAATCAAATACTTAATCTAGCAAAACCTCAAAATAATTTAAATCATGCTTAACTTAGTTCCAAAAATCAAGGCCTTTTTCTAATCATGAACTTGAAGGAATTTGATAACACTTCCTTCTAGGAAAATGTTCCTCATTGTCTCAATTTTCTAATGACACTAAAATCATTCAATTTGATTCAATAGTCCAAAAGTTATACCCAAAACATTTTCGGACTGTCCTTATGCGAAACAATATTCTGTGCTCAACTTCCATCCGAAAATTGACATTCTTAGAGACCAAATTAAAACTCGATTTCATCAGAAAATTTTTAGCCATATCTCTCTAGTTTAATACAAATCAAGAATCATCTCATTTGGATAGCTAGAGCAAAAGTTATGGCTAAAACACCGAAGCATACTCAACGAACATATTTCAATTATATTTTTTCAGCTTTTAACTTCCAACATATCACCTATAACTCATCTTGTACCTAAACCATCTTTTCTATTTCCTTTCAACAATTCAAGAATTCACTTTTTCATTACACATAACTAATCACCAATAATTTCTCATTTAATCGAAAAGTTTGGGGTCCAACAATTTTACTATGGTTAACCTGAATAACAATAATACCTCTACCTTTACTTAGAAGTATTGTGATATCTCCAAGTCGAACATTGGATTTTTATCACAAATTTTGTTCCTTAGACAATGATCAAGAACTTGTCATATGACTGGAGCACCCACTATTAATAAACCAATTATCATTAAAAGGAATGTTAGTGTCATAAGATTGTGCCATAAACAATGTTTTTGACTCTTCTGTATCTGTAAAGTCAGCTTGCTTTTGCTCATCTCTTTGCTTTACCCAACATTTTGCTTCATTGTGCTTAAACTTTTTATAATGATGGCACTAAATTGAGCTTCTTTAAAAATCTGTTTGCTTCTGCTCATTAGATTAACCACAGCCTTTACCACCACCATGACCTCTACCTTTGACTCTACCACGAAATCCTCCTCTATCGTTTCCTTTGTCATTGGAATTTGAGGCTTTAGAAGACTTCCCCTTCACCCGAAATGCCTGTTCTTCATACTTGTCTTGGAACTAATTCATCCTATCTTCATGAACTTGCAAATAACTCATTAGTTCATCAAAAGAATTTTTAAACATATCATGAGCCTCCTCAATCACAACAATAACAAAATTAAATCAAGGAGTAAGAGTTCTTAGAATTTTTGCAATTACTGTTTCATCAGTAATGTTTTCCCCATAAGACCTCATTTGATTAGCTATAGAACTAGCTCTAGACAAGTAATCCTGTACAGAATCACTTTTTTGCATTCGAAGATTCTCAAACTTATAATGAAGAAATTGGAGCTTCACAAAGATTACCTTGTTAGAGCCTTGAAACTTAGTCTTCAAAATCTTCCATGCCTCTTTAGAAGTCAGTGTTGATGCGATTCTAGAGAAGAGGTTGTCATGCATTGCCTGTTTAAGAAAAAAGAGAGCTTTTGCATCATGTTTCTTGTTTTCCTTCAATCGTTGCGCATCTATGTCTAGGTTTGCAAATCCATCCTTAACCAAATCCCATAAATCTTGAGATCAAAAGAGGGTCTTCATCTTGATGGACCAAAACTTATATTCATCCCCATCAGAAATGGGAATCAAATGCTGGGAGGTTGTTGAAACATTTGGGGTTGCTGGTAATACTTTATTGATTGTCATGAGTTGCAATCAAAGGATGATAGATGAGTGAGGTCATTGTTTAGTGGAAGCACTAGCTCATAATGAAGGAAAATATCAGCTACAATGCATTACAAATGAATGCCCTACTCACGATCGAACTTGGAAGGTGAAGAGAAAAAAAAGGAAATAGGATGCGATGCTCTCTATCTCTCACACAAGTTCTGATACCAAAATTGTTGGTGAAAGGGAAAGCTTTATCTAACTGACTGAGTTAAATAATGAAGTATAAGACAAAAGTGGCTGCAAGTTTTCTTATTATTCACATAATGTGAAAAGGCCTATATATAAATAGACATGCATCACAAACTGAAAAAAAATAGCTAAAATATTGCAATAGAAAACAGATAGTGGGGATATATGGCCCACATTCTAACTTATTCAACAAACCAACAATGTCTTAAAAGTGAAACAATTATTCCTAAAGTAAAGGAAACAATTTCGACATGCTTTGAAGTATTACTCAACAACAATACCAAAATCAAATCCTAGAAGCTTGGTTAACCACTTTTTTTGTTTTGGCATTTGCATTGTTTGATGGAGGAGTGAGTGCAAACCCTGGTGGTTAGTTTCCACAATGAACCTGTGTCCAAAGAGGTAGTGGCATTATTTTCTTATATTTTTGGTGATATAATACATTTCTCGAGAGTATGTTGACAAAGAATGGAGTGGAGTAGATAATTATTTGCTGAAATAGGTTATTAAACACCCTTATCATGACAAGTCCACTCCAATACCTATGTTAGAGGCATTAGTTTGGATCATAAATGGTTCAGTAAAGTCAGGAAAAGCAAAAAATGGGTTATGCATAAGAACATATTGCAATTAATGTAAAGCTGTAGTAACTTCAAGGGCCAGACAAATGCATTTTTTCGCAGGAGCTATATAAGAAGGGTTACGATGGAAGAGTAATGTTTGATAAAATGATGATAGTATCCTATGAGGTCTAAGAAGTCTCACAGGATTTTAGTAGAACTAGGCAACAACCAGTTTTGAATAGTTGTTATTTTGTCTTGCTTGACTGAGATACCTTATGAAGAAATTAAATGACCCAAATAACTGAGTCCCTCACAACCAAATTCACACATTGTCATTTTAACATATAGAGAGTGCTCCTATAAGGTGGAAAAAAAAAAACTTTGAGTGGGTTATATAAGAGTCCTATAAGGGGTTGTGGACATATATATCAATAAAAATAGGCACAAATTTTTGCAAAATATCCCTAAAGATAAAATTCATGAGCATATGAAAGGTAGAAAGGGCATTAGAGAGACCCAAAAGGCATGACAAGGAATTTGTAGTGGACCTCGTGCATTCAAAGAGTAGTTTTGGCTATGTTAGAGGGATGGATCCTCACTTGGTGGTATCATGTGCTTAAGTCCAATTGCGAAAAAAAGAGCACAATTGATCTTATCCAATAATTCATTAATGGCAGGGATAAGAAATTTATCCTTTGTAGTCATTGTATTGAGTGCATGGTATTCTACATAAAATTGCCATATACAACTTTTTTCTTCACAAGAACACTGGAGAAGAGAAGGGACTGATGCTAGTGGTGATAATTCCTTCCACCAAAATTTCACCTACTAAGCATTCGATCTCTGCCTTTTGAAAATAAGGATAATAATACAGACGAACATTGACTGGGGTTAAGTTGGAGAGAAGGGGGATTTTGTGGTCCATGGATCTTAGTGGAGGGAGACCTTTGGGAGTGGTAAAAATATAGTGGAATTTTTGGAGTAAGGCATGTAGTTTGTTAATGAAATACTGAGGGGTTATAAGAGCTATGAAAAGGGATGCATTTGAAGAAATTGGATCAATAAAGATGTGTGCTTGGGAAACTATTTTTTAAATAATTAGGGAGTATATAAGTCAAGGTAGGTTGTTTAATGCCATAGAATTAGATTGGAGTTTTATTGACGATACACTCCATCTGTAGAGCCTTTCACACTCATATCATTTATTGACAGTATTTTTTAAGGTTCTCTAACCTTTCACACTCGAAGTGTATAACAAGCTTCTAAAAAGCTCACTAAAAAATAAAATAACAATTCCTCTCTTGACAGAGTAATTTCACTTTCTAAAACATAATAGTAATGATATGATTCTCAAGAGTATAAATGTTGTTCAAAATGTTTCGACAATCTGAATATGTTCATTATGCTTCATAAGTGTTGTTGCTTTTCTTTAAATAGTCAATTTCTTCAACTAACCGTTATTTCACTCGCATCTTTAGTCAACTGGATGGATTTAATCTTGAATAATTTCGATGTCATCTTGGCCAAAAATCTTCCAACAATCATGGAGCTAATATATGACCTTCATAATTATTAGGATCCTTTTGGGTAAACCATTTTTAATAAGGTAAGTTTATAAAGAAGGTTCCTACAAGAAGGAAAGTGTATTTCTTATGATTTTATTTCCTTTTTGAGAAATAGATCAATAATTTTACATAGATAAATCCAATTTGAATTTTGAAATATTATACAGTTATCATCAAAAATCATTAAATATAAACCTTGAGCTAATAATCTCCCCATTTTTAATGATGACATGTAATAATAGATATATTTTTCAAAATTCAAAGAGATAGTAAATGATTTCGAAAGATATTTGTGACTTTTATATGTTTAGTCATAATTAGTAGGAGCCTGTCTCTTAAGAAAGGAACCTATCTTTTATATATCAAAGATATTCACAATTTCAACAGCATAATCAATCACATATATATTCGAGTAGCATTGAGAAATATGCATTTAAAAATATATCCTCATATATGCACAAAATATGCAAAAATATATCATATACTATCCCCCTTTGTCATTATAAAAAAGAATAAAGGAGTATAGGGAAAAAGGTAGAAAAAATGTGACACAATCAGTGAGGTGATTTCCTAAGAAAAATTTCCAAATCCAGGACTTGGTTTTGAAGACTGTTTATTTGTTCGCGTATTTGATCCTGATTTGAGTGAATGTCCCTCAACAATTGTAAATATCCATATTATTTAAGTCCTAAGGAGGGACATGAGCCTATTGTTTTGGAGTAGGACCTACAATTTTTGGTATCCTTCTTAATAAGCATTTTATATTGATTTTAGATATACAATTTGCTAAATTCTTGTTCATTTAATGTTTAATTGCACTAACTAAGTGTTATTTGTTGTAATTTCAAGCACACATTTAAAGAAAAAAAGAAAAAAGTTAAAGTTTTTGAGTGGCCAAAAACGTTAACGTTTTGGTCAAGAGAAGAATGAGAAATGTGCATGAAAAAAACTAACAGTAGCTGGTGGCGACAGGAAGAGAGAAAAGAAACAAAGAGCATGGTTGTGGTTATGCACAATGTTAGGCGTGAATGAGTGAGCTAAAATACAATTAATACGTAGAGACAAAATGAGAGTTGGTAGTAGGAAAAAGAAAAGAACGAAAAAACAAGGCAGCGTGAAAATGGTGGTGTGGAAAGCTAACTTGTTGAAAGGAGAGAAAATAAATCAACTGGTCGGTGGAGAGATTAGTGGCATGAAAAAGGTGTTGGACTAAAAATGATAGGAGAAAATGAAGAAGCATGAGTATGTGTAGCATTGGAGAGTGCGTGACCTGGAGGAAAGAAGACGTTGGCAGCTGGTGAAAATAGGAGACGCTAGCAGCTGGTGGAGACACCAAAAATGTTACACACTAGTCAACACTCTCCACACACCAAAACGTTGGTAGCTTGTGGCATAGGAAAGAAACGTTAGCAGCTGGTTGGGTGGAGATAAAAACGTTGGCAGCTGGGAGACTCTTTACTCACACACGTTGAGGCAAGAAGCTGGTGGCTTAGGAGAAGGTAGCTGGTGGAGACACCAAAACGTTGCAGGAGGTGGCAAGGAAAGAAGCAGCTACGTTGAGGTGTTGGTGGAGATAATAACGTGACAGCTAGTGGCAAAGAAGGAGAGCAACGTAGCAGCCCCACTCCAACAACACACACTTCATTACAGTCACGCAAGCGTGGAAAGAAGACAACAACTTGGCCAAGGCTTTATTATCCTAATTGTTACTAAAATTTAATTTATTTTTATTCCTTATTTATTTTAATTGTGTGGATTTAATCAATACAACCAAATATTATGACCATGATTTATGTTAGATTGATGAATATGTGTAAGTTTTTGTTTAGTTAAGGTTAAGATTGATATCGGATTAGGATAATTTTTATGGTATTCATTTTTGCTTGATTGAATGCATATTTAGTCCTAATTTATCTTGATCACCTAGATTAAGAACTTAGATGATTGAATGCCATAACCAATGGGATTTAATTTGTCAGAAAATTAATCAAGCGACATACTTGAGACTAAAGTGTAGACCAACCTTAGGATCTTGTGTGAGGATACCTAGGATTAACGAACTTAGTTTTAGGCTTCTTGTATTGAACACCTTTTATTCCGAGTTATTTATGAATCAAGTGGGTGACTCGGGTTTAGAAGAGAAGGGAATCCCCATGAACATTGGGTTCGACTTGCTTAAGTGAAGTAATTCCTAGATCAATCCACCATTTCAATTTTTTCTTTTAGTGTCCAATCCAAATGAAATCCGATACCTTAATCGATTTCTGTCATTTGATTAAATCTAGTCGTTTTTAATTCTTACCTTGCATTTTTCATATTTCCTTGATTTGCTTACTTTATTTTATTTTATTTTCAAATCAATCAATTCTTGATCCTCTGAGTAATTTTCCATCGTTTAATTTAATTATCTTATGTGTTGGAATTCCCTTAGGTACGATATCTGTTTCTTACTGTTTTATATTACTTGTCAATAGATATTGCTTTGTTTAGACCACAACAAATCCTTTCAGTCTTCTACTCTAAGGCAGGACCCAAGAAGTCCAATACTCTTTCTGTTTTCTTAACCCAAATATCTTCTTTCACCTGGTACCCAAACTGGGGGGGGGGGGTGGTAGAGGAATGAAACTTACCAAGCTCATACCATGTCAGATTGTCAAAAGGAACGCCAAAATATGCGAAGATTTTGGTTAACAATATTCCATAAGGTAGACCTCTAGGAGTGTTCTTGTGGCTTCCCTTTTCCATCATAAACTTCAGAATCATTGCTAGAAGATTTATTTTGTTGCCCTTCAGTAGATTATATATCACATAGGTATCTAGGAAACTAAATCTTTCTACTGCGCTACTTCTTGGAAAAATTGAAGTAGCCGATATTAATGCAAGGCATCTAGGTAGTAAGTCTAGATTTCTACACATGGGTCTCCCTTCATGGGCATTCTTAGTATGCAGACATTTGAAGTCCAAAACCTTTCCTAAATCAAGATTAACAATTTCCCATTTATGGCAAGGAAGGTCAGTCCTACCTATGGGACTTATGTTCAAAATGTTCCCCAATATATCTTCTGTTATCAAGATCTCACATTCCTGCACCCAAGATATGATGGTCATCGTTCCATCAATTTCTTCTTTTCGTATGTGTGTGTAAAAACATCTGACTAATTTATCACACATTGTATCATCCAAATTCAAAAAGTTCTCCCACCTGACAGCAACAAAGAAAGTAGAAAGAGGAATACCAATATCATCGAACATATAAGGGGACACAATGCATCAAACAACCACTTTTCTCTTCTTGTATCGTATTTCATAGCAGGCTTCAGCTTCCCCTAATTGAAAAGATTTTATTTGTGGTGACAATTTTCCTTTCTTACGGGCCATTAATTTCTTGGATTTTTTCAATTTAGGAATTTCTTCATACAGGTTCTGTTCTACAAATAGCTCATCCCTAATGATGGCTTCCTCAAAGTGAGAATGAGAATGACAAAGATGAGAAAACGAAGGAAGTTTGCTTAGGGTATACTAAGTAAGAAGATGAGAAGACATATAGACTAGAAAAGGAAGCATAATTAGTTGCATATCTCTGACAGACGCGTACTTAGATTTGTCAGTCTGCGCACACATTTTTTTAAGAAAAGTTGAGATGTCACCATTAATGACCCCCTATTTTTTAAGACGTGTAATCTTACTCTATTACACTAAGAGGAGCCTTCTAAACTAGAAGGGCCCTACTAAACCAAGAGAGAGTTTATAAGGGATTAAAATAGAAGGATCTTGCTAAACAAAATACAAGGATAAGTAGTAAAGAATATTAATGCAGAAATAATATCAAAGAGTTTGCACATTCCAAGCTCTTTTCTTAATGTGCAAAATTTATCTTTAAAAAGTGGCTTGGTGAAAATGTCAGCTACATGATTCTCGGTACTAACATGCAACAGATCAATGGTTCCTTCTAAAATATGATCTTTAAGAAAATGATGTTTGATTTCTGTATGCTTAGTCTTAGAATGATGTATATGGTTTTTAGAAAGATTTATAACAATCGTATTATCACATAATATAGAAATATGAAAAAAGTTTAGAGAAAAAGTATGTAGTTGATGCTTCATCCATAAGATTTGAGCATAACAACTAGCAACTGCTATGTATTCCACTTCAGTCATTGAAAGCACTGTGCAATTTTTCTTCTTGTAGGAGCAGGATACTAGACATCCTCCAAGAAATTGACAGTAACCACTTGTTCTTTTTCAATCGACTTTATCACCTATATAATCTGTATCACAATAGCCCACTATGTCAAATGAATTAGTTTTCTGATACTATAGTCCAAAGTCTATAGTTCCGTGGAGATATCGAAAGATTCTTTTGACTGTTTGAAGGTGGCTTTCTTTAGGATTTGATTGAAAGCGTGCACAAAGACACATATTAAGCATAATGTATGATCTTCAACTTGTAAAATACAATAGTGATCCAATCATTCCTCTATATTTTGTCTCATCCGTAGCTTTGCCTTCTTCATCTTTATCAAGTTTAGTTCCATTGTGTATGGGAGTACCCATTAGTTTATCATTCTCAAAGTGATATTTCTTGATGAGTTCCTTTCTGTATCTATCTTGGCTAATGAAGATTCCTTTTTTTGTTTGTTGATTTGTAATATGAGAAAGAATGATAGTTCTTCCATCATGCTCATTTCAAACTCCCCTTGCATTAATACTGAGAATTCTTCACAAAAGGATGGATTATTAGCACAAAATATTATGTCATCAACATATATTTGCCCCATGAGTAAATCATTCTCCTTTCTTTTGATAAATAAGTTTTTATCGACCTTTCCTCTTTCAAAATTATTCTCAAGCAAAAAGTTACTTAACCTCTCATATACCATGTTCGAGAGGCTTGCTTTAGACTATAAAGAGCTTTGGATAACTTCATCACATAATCTGGATAGTTTTCATCTTCAAAACCTGGGAGTCTCTTAACAAATACTTCTTCGTTAGTGTAACTATTTAAGAATACACTTTTAACATCTATTTAGAGCAACTTGAAGTTTTTATAGGATGCAAAGGTAGGTAAGATTCTAATTAATTCCAATATAGTAACATGAGCATAAGTTTCATCAAAATCAGTACCTTCCTATTAATTGTAACCTTAAGCTACAAGTCCAGCTTTGTTTCTTACCACCTTGCCATTTTTGTCAAGTTTGTTACAAAATACCTACCGAGTCCCAGTGATTGACTTGTTTTGAGGATGAGGTACTAGATTCTAGACTTTTTTTTGTCAAATTGATTCAGTTCATCTTTCATACCTGATACCCAATTTTCTTCAGTTGCTTTAAGTGCCATTCCTTTTTTGTACGAAGATCCTTTATCTTGCCTAAACTCGGTTTCATGGATCATTAGATTTTCTCGTAGCCAGTCAAGTGAAATAATGTCTAGATCCTTTGTTGTTTCTAGACTTGTCACCTTAGGTCTCCATTCCTTTGGTAGTGACTTCAAAATCTTTGTTACAAGCTCATCATTGCGATATATCTTTCCTAAGTTCTTTAGGGTCATAATGATGTTGTTGAAGCGTCCGAAGAATTTGTCTATAGTTTCTTCTTGTTTCATACTAATAGTTTTGTATTGACGCACTAAAAGACTTATTCTATGCTTCTTTACCTCATTTGTCCCTTCAAATGTGACTTGAAATTTATCCCACATTTCTTTTTCTACAGAGCAGTAGCATATCTTTTCATATTCTTCTGGAGACAACGCACATATCAGGTGATGATTTGCCTTACACTATAACAAAACTATAGTTTTAACGTCGTTTGAGAAGTAGACGTCGAGAATGAGTTAAGCTTTTCACGACGTCTGAAAACACGTCATTAAAAGGTCCCATATTCTACGACGTTGTATTTAGACGTCGAAGAA
>JAOTAX010000003.1:30671696-30682007 GCA_025629825.1 Erythroxylum guanchezii | reverse complement strand
ATTAAATAAATAAAATTTATAAATAATATTGAATAGTTATTAAACAAATAAGATTTAAAAAATTTGTTATTTAAAAATTATTAAAATTAAATTATTTTCAAGAAATTAAAAATTAATAATTAAAAAATGTCGCGGAAGAAGAACAACTGCAAGGCTTAAATAAACACTCTAATAGAAATATTCCAACTATTTTTTTTAGATTCAATAAACTATTGTGGTAACGGATATTGTACCTACAATTTGGCGCCGTACGTAATTTATTTATCGATCAAGTTGACGTTCTAGTTGAACTATAATGTTGTGAAAGAATTGGTATACAAGAAACATTTTTATATTGAATTGTCACATTGTTTTCATGCTCTTTCATGTTTAACTTGATCTTCTGCTCTCAAATTAATGTGTGTTCCACTGTTAGGTTATGAGAAAGGCTTTAAATTACAACCATTCAATTTTTTATTATTTTGTAATAATTACGCTGAAATACTTGTGAAATAACCTAAAATCTGATGTCGCCTTAGAGGTACGTCAAAATTTAACCAAGGATTGCATATACTGCAATCTTGGGTCGTTCTCTCTGGGGAACAAAAAAAAATGAAATTAATTTCCTAAGTACCTAAATGCAATGCAACCTCAACTATATAATGGGGTGTGATCTGATCAATAACCCCTAAAATTTGCAATGAATTAGAAAAAACATAACGGACTTGTTTTGGTATTTAAATTTAAAATGAGTGATCCGAAATGGTAGTGAGTGAATGTAATATGAACAAAAACACAAGTAATTAACAATGATAAATGCAACCTTCCAATTCAATAGCACAGGCAATCGTCACTCAAACAGATATTGTAGTTAAAACAAATAAACCAAGAGTTATAATCAAGCTTTTAATCCAACAACTAAGCCACCTCGAATTATTACAAAAATATTTTTCCAAAATCCCAATCTACTAACTGCCATCAAAATAGCAATATATTACCACAGATACTAAAACCAACGCTAAATTTTTACTCAATAATTAAGAAAACAAAAATAATACCAGTAACTGATAAAACAATCCAATCATTCAAGCCACCTTGAATAATCACCAAATATTCACTAAAATCTCAATACAAAGTCTTGACCTAAAACAAAGTAATGAAATTAAACCAAAATCAGCACAATATCAGTTGCTAAACAATAATCCAGCCACAGAAATCTTCCACTTCAAAGATATAATCCATACATAACTCCAAATAATTAAATAGTTATCCTAAAACCTAGGAATCACTAAATAATTAAATGGGTAGAAAATAAATGCAGCTTAAACTCCCCTTTAAATGCCCAAGCTCCTGCCATTGCCATTGAATAAGAGGATTAGGATGAACTAGCCACGAAAAATAATGGACGATGCTGTCAACAGTGAGCTCCGGCGGTCAGCCATGGAAGGTGGGAATGATGGTTTGGATTTGTGGGAGATGAGGAAAAAAAACGAAGTCTAGATTCCTCCTCTCTGCAGAACACCCCATCGATACCTACCTCTCATTCACGTTGTCGTTTTCTCCTATTTCCCCAGACCACACACGCGTCTCTCATTTTTCTTCCACGTTTTCGTTTTTGGTCTCTTCTTCAATGCCCCACTACTGCTGTCTCAACATTGTCATTTCTTTTATGTGATGCTTGCACTTACGCTTTTTTTTCTCCAGTTGTTTTAATGTTTTGGATCACTACTTCTTAATCTTTTTGAACTCTAATTTCTCCAAGTACCCTACAATAAAAATTGCAAATAAAGTAGCGTCAACTGTCCAAAATCAATTTTTCACAGTTAAACCAAAATATCACTTCTTTTTTTTAAACACAAATTAAATGTAAGGCACAATAATTCAAATAATAATCAAATAATTCCATAAAGACCAATTATAGTGACAAAAACACATCCAATTGATATGAAAATGTATATAAATAAATGAGTTTGTCAACTTGGAAGAATTCAAAGTGAAATAAAATTATTAAATATTCAAAAAATACAAATAAATTAGAATCGCTTGTTTACATTTATATATCTATGAATTTTTATATTATCTAAATCTAGTGTAAATGAGTTGATATTTTATATCAAGTTGTTTGAATAAGATCAAATCATATAAAATAAAATTGAAAGAGTTCCACGATTCCAATACTAGTAAGCTTAGTTTGTCATCTACATCGATTAGAATTATCAAACTTTGGTAACACAGAGTAACTGAAAAAAACCGAATAGATAGTAGTTTCGCAAACTTTCCGATTCGTTTCTTGAAAAAAAAATCAGAAAAATTAAGAGAGCCAAAAATAAATCAACACCGGAAATTTGGTAACGTTGTTTGGCACATCTTGCCTATGTCTGCGGGGCCCTCACTTAGCTTAATAACTTTCGCCGAAGTACAATAAATTTATCCAAGGATTTACTGAGCCTACACCACTCAACCCTTAACATTATCTCTCAATCTCACTTCCCATGAAAGAATTTCACACCCAATAGTACAACCACCTCGTACTAACCTCAACAGAGGATTTTCTTAATCAATCTTTTAACAAAAAAACAATGAACAAATAATTCAAGTGATTAAAATAATAAAGAACAAAAACTAAATATGCTTGAGATAGAAAAGAATGACTTCCCTATGGTATTTATATTCTCGAAATAACCCAGCTAAAACTCTTTATCATAGCTCACTCTTTCTTCAGAGAAAAACAAGTCACGGTGATTCTTCAATTAATAACTACTGCTCACTTCACGTAGATGACATTCACTGCTTCATCAACTCACACTATCAGCCACGGTTTTTTTAACACTCAAGAATCACTTCAATATAATCAATAATAAAAACGTTTTTCAATGCCAAATTTTGCTCACAAATCAATTTCACCGTGGCTCACACAAAAGACACGTTATTCAGCTGTGTGGATAACATTTGCTGCAAGCAGTTTATTTGTTCATAGACACTTAACGCACTTCATCAAGTTGCCGCACACCCCACACTTCTGTGACACACGCACTTCACTTCAATTTACTCACACCTGATGTATATTATTCACGCATGTCAAGTGATAGACTTCAACTTTAATTCCAAGACACCCAAAGTGATAGACTTCAACTTTAATTCCAAGACACCCATAGTGACAGACTCAAAGTCCTTACCCCACATGCAATACACTTATATTTGTTCAGCTATTAACCTTTGTAATATTGCAGCCATATGTCTTTCTCTATTAACCATTAACGCACAGTACGACAACTATAGTTCCACCAAACACATCATTGAGCCAACACCGAAACCATCTCTACCACATAATTCAACAGTAACTCTATCCAATTACTAACATGTCCAACAGTAAACCAATTCCAATATCAATATGATAATATACTCCAATCCAAGATATGATTCTTTTTCAACTAGAAAATTATCCATATGACTTTTGAATCCAAGTCATTATCCAATTAATATCTTATATGTCCAATTAATAAATAATTTTAAAACAAATTATTTAATATAACATATATGTTGGACCCCACACCCCACCCGTAGGTGTTTGAGGGTTATACCCCGGCGTGTCTTTACGGGTTATACCGCGGCATCCAACACAAATTGGTATTGTCCTCTTTGGGAATCGAACTCACGACCCCTCAAGGTTTTGTTGTTTCTAATAACACGCCTTTTACCATTGAGCCAAGGTGTTTGGGGGTTATACCCCGGCGTGTCTTTGCGGGTTATACCGCGGCATCCAACACAAATTGGTATTGTCCTCTTTGGGAATCGAACTCACGACCCCTCAATGTTTTGTTGTTTCTAATAACACGCCTTTTACCATTGAGCCAAGGTGTTTGGGGGTTATACCCCGGCGTGTGTTTGCGGGTTATACCGCGGCATCCAACACAAATTGGTATTGTCCTCTTTAGGAATCGAACTCGCGACCCCTCAAGGTTTTGTTGTTTCTAAGAACACGCCTCTTACCATTAGTTCGATTCCCAAAAAGGGCAATACCAATTTGTGTTGGATGTCGCGGTATAACCCGCAAACACACGCCAGGGTATAACCCCCAAACACCTACGGGTGGGGTGTGGGGTCCAACAATATATCCTAACAATCTCCCCCTTTTTAGCATTATTTGTCATAAATATGAAACTCCTCCCAAATAACATAATTGGACATATAAGTCTCAAATTCACAATTCATATGACAAATACTCCCCCTTAATCAAACATCAAGTTCATTTGTAACACCTTGTAGCATCTCGGCCTTATGTGCACTACAATTTCGCAAAAATGATACGTGGGCACTAATTTTCGATTCTTCCTCGAAGTTTCTTCTTGGACAGATCTAGATATGTTATCTTTCTTTTTATTCATTTTAGAGCACTCACCCTTATAACCAATGCCTTGAAGATCCCCTTTAACCTTACCAATTTCCATTAACTTTTCTAGTTTTTTTGTGCCTCCATTCAACATTCTCAATCCTTTTTTGGTACTTACTAATTTTATTCTAGCTTCACCAAGCTCATCTGACGTTAACATCAATTTCTTTTCTAACTCTTGGATGGTGTTCTTCATGGAGAGATTCTGTTCCTTCAATCTTTCATTATTTCTACAAATTTTCGCCCATTTTTTGTACATTAACTCATAAGCTTCATAAATACCTTCATTTTTATCATCTAAAGTGTTGACATCACTGTCATAATCTGAGATTGAGCTTTGAGTTGAATCATCTATATTTTTCCTAAAATTTCCTAATTTATTCACTTTTTCATCTTCAGTTACTTCATTCTCGGTTACTGTTAAACAAGTAACTGGACTTTTGTTGTACAAAGTAACTAACGCATCACTGATTACAACCTCTTCTTCACTTCCTAATTCATTATCACACCAAATGCTCGTATAGGATTTTCCTTTTCTCTTCTTCATGGTATTAGCACACTCCGCTCGAATATGTTCGAAGCCTTGACACTCATGGCATTGAATTCTCTTTACCTTTCTTTCTCCCTTTTGAGTTTTGGCATGTTTGAAGTTGTTGTTCGATGAGCTCCCGCCTTTTTGCCTAAACTTAGGTCTGTCATTTTTCACTCTCTTCAGCCACTTACTGAACTCTCGTGTTAATAGCTCTATATCCTCATTCTCGTCGGATTCATCATCTAAGTCATTCACAACTTTACCAATCTCGGCTTGCAATGCTAATCCTTTCTTCTTCTCTCAATTGTCCCTCAACAAATTCATTTCGAAATTGGTAAGAATTCCAATCACCTTCTCCAATGACAAGTCATTGATGTCATGAGCCTCCTCAATTGCTGCAATTTTCAGAACAAATCTTGGAGGTAGTGATCTCAACGTCTTCGTGACTAGTTTGAGATTGGAATATTTCTTCCCTAATTGATGTGGTTGATTCACTATATCTCACAATCTTTCATGAAAGTCTCCGATAGTCTCATTTTCATCCATCCTCAGTTCTTCAATCCTCACAGTTAACATCTTTAGTTTTGACACCATAACAAATTTGGACCCTTCATGAATAGTTTGCAACGTATCCCACGCTTGTTTAGCCGATTCACAGGCTAATATAATTGAGAAGTGTCCTTTATCAATAGCACTGAAAATTGCATGCAATGCTTATGAGTTTCCAAGTGCTCTTTCTTCTTCGACTCTTGTCCATTCAACTGGATCTTTTTGAACTGCCTCTCTTTTATCATCAGTAATCATCAAATGCATCCACCCATGTACTACTGAATGCCAATCTTTTCTGCCCTGAGCTTGGATGAAAACTTTCATTTATGATTTCCATGCAGGATAGCTAGAACTGTCCAATAGTGGTGGCCTAATAATCGATGCTCCTTTTATGGCCATGTTTGTAAAACTAGGATCTACACCAACTTGCTACCAAGTTCTAAATTAGTGACCTCTCTCTGATACCAATTGAAAAAGCCAAAGGGGGTAGTAGTTTCACAAACTTTCCGATTCGTTTCTAGCAAACAAAAAATCAGAAAAATTAAGAGAACCAAGAATAAATCAACACCGAAAATTTGGTAACGCAGTTCGGCACACTTTTCCTACGTCTACAGGGCCCTCACCTAGCTTAATAACTTTCACCGAAGTACAATAGATTTACCCAAGGCTTTACTAAGCCTACACCACTCAACCCTTGACCCTATCTCTCAACCTTACTTCCCGTGAAAAAATTTCACACCCAATTGTACGACCGCCTCGTACTAACCTTAATAGAGGATTTTCTCAATCAATCTTCGAACCAAAGAATAATGAACAAATAGCTTAAGTTATTAAAATAATAAAGAACGAAAACTAGATATACTTGAGATAGACAAGAATGACTTCCCTATGGTATTTATCTTCTCGAAATAACCCAGCTGAAACTCTTCACTATAGCTCACTCTTTCTTTAGAGAAAAACAAATCACGGTGTTTCTTCAATTAATAACTACTGCTCACTTCACGTAGATGACATTCACTGCTTCATCACCTCACACTCTCAGCCACGATTTTTTGAACACTTTTAATTCACCAAACACCGTGGCATTTTTAATTCACTAACTTGACTTTTTCTTCTTGTGTTTGAATACATCGACATTACGCATTATATGTATGTATCACAAATGCGATATATCATATTAGTAAAATCTTCCACATGGTTGGTATCATTTTGGAATTTCAATAAGGACGAAAATCATACTTTCACGTTAATGCTATAAATTCTTTTGGTCCTACATTATTATACGAAAAGATCATATTTTTAATGAATAATTTGTGTATATATTGCCTGATTTCGTTCACGGATAATCTATCACCATAAGTCATGTGATATTGAATTGTCACATTGTTTTCATGCTCTTTCATGTTTAATTTGATCTTCTGCTCTCAAATTAAGCATTGTCACTATTTTTGAAGAGTAAAAAATTTTAAGAGAGCATGTTATGTTCAAAGAGATGGGAACACGCTCTTTATCGTACCGTAACGTCTCTCCATAAGATGCTTATGTAATCCTTTTACATTAATATCGTGTGCTCAACATTTTTTTTCTCGGACGTTGATTCAAAAATATTTTCTCAAGACCAACATAAGCAACACAAACTTCAAATAACAATTAGCTACAAAATTTTTGTTACGAGGATTCTTGTTTCGAAAATGAAATTGGCGAATGAAGTGGCTAAATAATAAGGACAAATCCTAGAAAGTATGAATGTGTTCAAATAGAAGCCTTAAGTAATCCTAACAAACTGATTGACCCGTTGAAGATGAACTACATCATTATATGTAATGCACTTCTACAAGACAATAATATGTGTTCCATTGTTATGTTACGAGAAAGGCTTTAAATTACAACCATTCAATTTTTTTTATTATTTTGTAATAATTGATGGCGTGTCAAACCAGCAAAAATAAATTCCTACTCTAGAACACTTAAACGAGCAAAGTGGTGAATAGGGTCGAATCACAGAGACCAAAGTAGTAATTGTTTATTTGTGTGGAAACAATAAAATAAAAGCAAATAAAAATAAAAATAAAAAGAATTGATTTAGGAATGATTGATTTTAGAAAACGAAATAACGTCGAAGGAAATTAAAAAAATAAAGATTGAAAACAATATAAAGAAAAGCCTAGCCAAGGTACTCCTCTGTTTGATACTATAATTCTATCATAGACTCAAAAATATAAATTTTATTCATTCTTATGAATAAAGTTATAGCAGACAGTGAACAGCACATATCGACCAATCCATTCGTAATTATTTGATAACTTCGAGTAAAGCTCTGCAGATTATTACCCTAACTAATTAAACTATTCCCGAGTAAAGCTCCGCAGAATATAATCTATGGCAGCAATAGGCTCTAATAGACCTTTGTCTTAACCAACAGAATCGGAAAAGCCGCAATCCATTTAGACTAAATTATGTAATCTCATTAATTTCTCAATTGAAATTAATTCACCACTTCGATAGATAGCAATCACGGATTAGTTAATCTATTCGGCAATTTATCACCAAGTCGATCAATTAATAGGCCTCATTAATCAACAAACATAGCGATAATAAATCGATTAAAGCGTAGAAATCAAAAAAACATAAGAAATAAACAAAAGTAATTAAATCAAGAGAGTCTCACAAATTACATGAATCAAACGTTGGATACCTTGTCTGGATTAAAAGGTTAGCCACGCATTGCAATATTAAAAGACAATGTTGTTGGAGAAGTGTTGCTGTCTTCTTTCCATCCACCAAAAAGCTACTTTCGCTGTTCTATTCTATTTCTAAAGCTGATTGTGAAAAATATAAATCTCCCTTATAGCTACTGCCGTCGTCCCTTTTATTGTGATAAAAATAATCAAATCTTCTCTAGCTGTCGTCCGCTATCCTCTTGTTGATGATGTCGTCGTCACTCCTTGATGCGTCAATTAAAACATTTGCTCCTCCCTTTTACATTTTATTCCCTTGCTCCTTGTGATAAATATCAATCTCCCCTTCCAAAAGCTGCTGTCACCATCAACTCTCTTGGTTGTGATAAAAATAAATCTCTCCAGCTCTTCTAAGGTGCCGTCGTCCCTAGCCTCTTAACACCTAAATTTGAGTCTGTTTTGGGCTGAGTTGTTCTTGGGTTTCTTTTGGGCTTGCTCTACATCGAGATGGGTCTCTCTTCAAGTCGTCTATGGATTGGTTCGTCACTACAAGCAATTCAAAATTGGGCCCAAACTTTGATCATTCTCGGACTAGTTATGCTGCCTTATTTCTGGACCAATTTCGACTAACCATAAAAAGTAAAATATAGAGCTTAGACGGTTCAAATTTGGTCATCAGAAAGATCATTGAGTCAGCTTCAATTTGAGCTTTGGATCGCAAAAATCCAACGGTTGGGTCTTCAGATATGAATTTTTGAAGCACAAGAGGTCAAACTGTACAGCTCCAACTTTACGTCAGTTTTCGAAAATTTACTGCTCTCAAATGATAGCTCCAACAATTCTGAAACTTGGTGGAAACATTCTTCAATGAGTCAAGATTATGCCTGCCAAATCTTAGAATTTTCTAATGCACCAATCCTGAGATAAAAATTCCCAAAGGTCCAAAGGTCAAATCTGCGAGAAACTGAAAAACAGTGTTAATTTCAACCTATTAAGGACTTTTTGTATTTTATGTGACTAAAGCTCTAATAATTATGAAACATGATAAATAGGCCATAGATATCCATAAAACACATGCAAGATACTAAATATAAGGTTCTAAAAACATATAAAAATATGATTGCGTCAATAATTATGCTGAAATACTTGTGAAATTACCTAAAATCTGATATCGCCTTAAAGTTACGTCAAAATTTAACCAAAGATTGCATATAGTACAACGTCGGGTCGTTCTCTCTGAGGAACAAAAAAAAAAAAGAAATTAATTTCCTAAGTAACTAAATGCAATGCAACCTCAACTATATAATGGGGTGTGAAATGATCAATTACCCCTAAAATTTGCAATGAATTAGAATAAACATAAAGGACTTGTTTTGGTATTTAAATTTAAAATGAGTGATACGAAATGGTAGTGAGTGAATGTAATATGAAGAAAAACACAAGTAATTAACAATGATAAATGCAACCTTCCAGTTCAATAGCACAGGCAATCATCACTCAAACAGATATTGTAGTTAAAACAAATAAACTAAGAGTTATAATCAAGCTTTTAATCCAATAACTAAGCCACCTCGAATTGTTACAAAAATATTTTCCAAAATCTCAATCTACTAACTGTCATTAGAATAGCAAAATAAAACCAAGGATACTAAAACCAATGCAAAATTTTTACTCAATAATTAAGAAAATAGAAATAATACTAGCAACTGATATAACAATCCAATCATTCAAGCCACCTTGAATAATCACCAAATATTCACCTTTAAAAATTATTGTTATTGACTTATTTCATATTAACTGTCATTATTATTTATTATTAAGATTTTTGAAAGCATGCTTGATGTAAACAGTAAACTAGTAAAGTATACAGTACAACTGTACAATATACCAATATAGACTATTTTGTAATTTTTAAAAATTTTAGGGACTATTTTATAAATTTTAAAAGTTACCCGAAACGGTACCCGGTACCGACCGATACCGGTACAGTTTCGTTTCAGAACCCAATCCGGTATTAAGCCCGGTACGGTATTCATAACTTTGGCTATTACCCTCATATATATGTATTATGCTCATTGATTTTTTATGCCTCTTTAATTCATTATTATTATTATTATCTTTTATATGATAATTGCTTTTGTTTATTCTTGTAGTTATTATAATTTAAATTAAATTTGTATATC
>JAOTAX010000003.1:30654468-30671596 GCA_025629825.1 Erythroxylum guanchezii | reverse complement strand
GTGGGTAACAGTTTATAACGGAAAAATAAGCAAAACCTTTGAAATGTTCATTTGTCAATATAAAATTCAAATTGAAGTCATAAATCGTATCGTTCTCAAATCCTTAACCAAAATTTCACAGATTACAAAACATGAACGCGTCAAACTTATTAACATAACATAAGCACATATGCACATTAGAATGGATTGGGTAGATCCAAAATAGAACGTATTACACATTTCCCATAAGGGTCCTGTGTAGCTGTGAACAGAACATACTAACGCAATCCCACATAATAGTTTTGCGTAGCTGTGAACTTAGGGGAATCCATGAAGGAGCTCCATGCCACTGGCTGGCAGGCGGGAGAAGCCTTTTGTCAAAATGCACTCGACTTAACTTAGGGGACCATCACAAACCCACATAACACATATTTCATAACTTGTAAAATTTTTGCCCAAAATAGCACTTTTTCGAAACTTGATTTCATAAACATGATATCCTTTCAAAATCATTTCCATTTTTCATTTTATAAATCAATTACACAATTCATAAATGCACATTTATGATGCAATTTAAAACATTCAACTTCCTTGATTCAAAGAAAACATTAGTGCTTTATTCACTCTATTATAAACATGTACCCACCTTGATTTCCTTGCTTAAAGACTTGCTAAAAAATGCCTCTCCTCTTGTTCCTCTTGCCTTTCTTGATTTCCTTGATTCTTCACCAATGAAGAGTTTCTTGGCTCTAATGAAAGCTCTTCTCTTCCTCTACCTTTTTCTCTTCTTGAATAACCTTAAAATCTCTCTTGAATGCTAAGAAAAATGAAACCCTAGCTCAACTCTCTTTTTTTCTCTCAAACCACCGAAACTCTCACTTCTCTCTTTCTTCTTTTCGTTATTTTCTTCTTCTCCCTCAAATCATGTTTTTCCCTTCTTAAAAGAACAAGACAACATTTCTTCTTCCATTTCTACCCTTAATGAGTGTGCAAAGTCCATTTTGCCTCCCTTATATGCTTTTGGTCATTCATCCTTAAGTAAACTACCAAAGATACCCTTAAACATTCTTATAACCTTAACACTTTAATTCAATCAACCCATGCAATAAATCCTACTAACTTTGACATAATTAAATAACTCCAAAATAATTAACCTATCAAGACCTCAAAAATTATTTTAAATCATGTTTATTCATAAAAAAATTTGGAGGTCAACATTTCTCCCCCTCTTAAAAGAATTTTGCCCTCGAAATTCTTACCTGAATGATCAGGAAGGAAGGGGTATTGTTTCCTCAAATACTCCTCCATTTCCTATTTAACTTCATCACTTGAATAATTTCTCTCCATTAACCATAGTCAATGTAATCAATCATTCCTCTAATTATTTCTTCAGATATCACACTATCTTAACTATTTCCTCAGTATAATTCTTGTTACTCAAAATTTTCACTTCTAGTTTCTCCACACATTTCAATTTAATTGCAATATAAACTTCCTGTGTTGATAATACATTCATCAGATCTGATTTGTATCTCATATACTTAAAGTCACCTCAAATTCAAGAATCCATTCACTTAGTTGGGTACTTTACATCAAACAAAATGCATACACTCTCAATAGCATATTTTACATCTTATGCTTGAGTCTCTGTTAGGATTAGGAATCCAATATTCACTTTTGATTCATTACATATTCATCTCTGATTTGTTCTTTCATTGATCATTCTTAAAGTAAACTATCTAGTCTACTTAATCAAATTCGGTGAAATTCTCTTCTTCAAAAGAAGATTTCTTATTTCTATCATTTATATTATTCATGTAACTTTTATCGATCCACGGTTTCCATCACTATTTATCAAACATTCTTAGTACCTCAAGAAGATCGATTTCTAATGTTTCTTACAAGGTCATAATGATTCAACTACCATATTGGGTGCCTTAACTCTTCTCAATTGATTTATCATCTCTTTCTTTATCTCATTTCTATCTCATCTTCCTATTGTCATTTATTTCATCTCTCATATGTATATTCTCAATCAATTCAAAATTATAGAGGTATAATCCTCAATAAATTCGGATCTCAATTTCCACTATTATATTCTTAGGTTAGATCGTAACTCTGGTCACATTCATCAATCAACCATTTCGGTTCCAAATTCATCTTCTTAAGATCATAATAATTTCTGTTTTCATTAAATTCTATTTGTACACTTTAATCTCATCATTTCTACTTATATCCCTATTTTCCTCAAACAATCCATGACAATATTTTCACATCTATATCTCATTTAGGGGTATACCTTCACAGTACAATATTGATGTTGCATTTAATAATACATCCCCCAATACAATTGCATTGAATCATTATTTATCATATCCGACTATGTACTATTTCGCATTTCTAATTATCCACAACTTTCATTTTCTCATATCATGAAAGAGTATCGTTTTTCTCACTAATTCTATCATCCTGAACTCTTAAAAATCGCTCTTGCGTGTGAATCATACACATGCGACTCAGACTAAGGATCAGTCATTACTGTCTGCTATGACATGACTAAAATGCATGTAACTTGACATGTATTTCAAAAACACCCATGTAAGATCTCAATTCTGGGCTCCGATACCAAACATATTGGACCCCGTCTCCGGAGCCCAACTCGTGCTCTGATACCATAAATTGTTAGACCCCGTTTCTGGAGCCCAACTCTGATGTCATAAAAACGTGTGCTTGTTACCATGCAGGGTTATTTTTCAGTGAACCCTCATTAATCATCATTCAACAAGGGTGGCGTGCCCACACCAGTCAAACATTAAAAACGAACTCATTTCTTATAGCTTCAGAACATATTTTGAGAAACCTCAAATCGAAATTTCAATTTGACTTCTTCTAGAGAAATGTTTTCCATTGTCTTAAGTTTCTAAGGACACCAAAATCATTCAATTTGGTTTGGAAATCTGAATGTTATAGCTCAAACATTTTTGGACTATTGTTATACTAAAACAGTATTATATACTCAACTTTCATCCAGAGATTGAAAGTCTTAGAGTTTGAATTAAAAATTTATTTCTTCGGAAAAATTATAGCTCGAAGCCTCTAGTTTATTTAGAAATAAGAATAACCTCATTTGGAGCTCTACAAATCAAGTTATCATCAAAATATCGAAGTATGTTCAGTAATGTGTCCAATTCATACTCTTCCAACCAAAACCCTTACTTTGATTCAATCAATCTTTTCCAAATCAACATCAAAAGCAACCAATTTTTATGGAGAGATAGAAAACGTGTTAGGAATCCATTGGTTCAGAAATCACCTCACTAAGAGTTCGGATGATGAAGTTATGGACAAAAGAATGGAACATGTTCAGGTCGAATTTCCAAAAGTGCATATGGATCAGACGAAGCAGACGCATTCAAGCAAATTGATCAGACAAAGGAGACGGACGCGTATAAGCATGACGCAAACGAAGGACACATGTTAAAGCAAGATGCAATCCACGCATCGAAGTAAGACGTAGACGGATGCGTCTAAGTCAGATGCAGACGAAGCAGACGGATGTGTCTAAGCCAGATGCAGACAAAGCAGATGAAGGCTTGGTCAAAGAAGCATCAAACGGTGGTTTGGTTAAAGAAGCATTAGACGGAGGCTTAGTCAAAGAAGCATCAGATGAAAGCTTGGTCAATCATGAAATCAGACGAAGGCTTGGCTAAACATAAACTAGGTGAAGGCTTGGTCAAAGAAGCATCGGACGAAGGCTTGGTCAAAGAAGCATCGGACGAAGGCTTGGTCAAAGCTGCATCAGATGAAGGCTGGGTCAAAGAAGCATCAAACGAAGGCTTGGTCAAAGAAGCATCAGATGAAGGCTCAGTCCAAAATGAACCAGACGAAGGTTAAGTCTAAGAAAGAATCAGATGAAAGTTCAGTCCAAAATGAACCAGACGAAGGTTCAGTCTAAGAAGGAATCAGATGAAGGTTCAGTCCAAAATGAAACAAACGAAGTTCAATTTAAGAAGGAATCAGACGAAGGTTCAGTACAAAATGAACCAAATGAAGGTTCAGTCTAAGAAGGAATCAAATGAAGGGATTTCTAAAATGAACCAGACGAAGGTTCATCTACGGGTCTTCCTCACATCACCAAAATTTCTAATTCACTAACTACACTCTCCAAAGCATCTCTACTTATAATGATCATATCTCTCAACTCTGATATCCAAAAATTGTATACTTTATACCATTGGAAAGCTAAGAGGATAAGCTACAAATTTTAAGCAGACAACTTTGCCTAATTTTGCCTAGATTAGTCCAGTTTTTCCCTGGAAGTCAGAACACTTATTTTTCCCTTATGAAAGACTATTATTATTTTCCCAATTTCACTTTCTCTAATGTAACATCATTCTTATCCATCCAGCTACATCTCATCATTCATAATTCCTATTTTCTTTTTCCATAACATCTCACTGATGTGTATATATATATATATATATAGATATATATCTATATAGATATATCTATATAGATATATATATATATATCTATATATATATATATCTATATAGATATATATCTATATATATATATATATATCAACAATTCATGATAAAAATCATCATCATCATCCATACACAATTCATATTTCGTTAACAACAAAAGTAAGAGTTTGCAAAACTTTAATTGCATTCCAAGCCACATTATATCATCGGTATCAAAATCCAAAATACAAAAGATACCAAACCTAAAAATTCTCAAAATGTGACTAAAGCCTTGCTTTTACAACATCTAACTTAATTTACAAAAACATTGCAAAAGTAGAATGATTCCTCGAATCTTGGTTACTTGATCTTATTTTCTTCACCCGAAGATAGGACAAAAATGGGTGAGCTTGAAAGCTCGTGGGTAACAGTTTATAACGGAAAAATAAGCAAAACCTTTGAAATGTTCATTTGTCAATATAAAATTCAATTGAAGTCATAAATCGTATCGTTCCCAAATCCTTAACCAAAATTTCACAAATTACAAAACATGAATGCATCAAACTTGTTAACATAACATAAGCACATAAGCATATCATAATGGTTTGGGTGGATCCAAAACAGAACGTATTATATATTTCCCATAAGGGTCCTGTGTAGCCGTGAACAGAACGTACTAACGTAATCCCACATAATGGTTTTGCGTAGTCGTGAACTTAGGGGAGTCCATGAAGGAGCTCTATGCCACTAGCGGGCAGGCGGGAGAAGCTTTTTGTCAAAGTGCACTTGATTTAACTTAGGGGACCACCACAAACCCACATAACACATAGTTAATAACTTGTAAACTTATTACCCAAAATGGCACTTTTTTGAAACTTGATTTCATAAACTTGATATCCTTTCATAATCATTTCCATTTTTCATCTTATAAGTCAATCACACAATTCATATACCAAACATGTAGCACTTCTCAAAACATTCAAAGAGTAATAAATGCACATTTATGATGCAATTTAAACCATTAAACTTCCTTGATTCAAAGAAAATATTAGTGGCTTATTCACTATATTATAAACATGTACCCACCTTGATTTCTTTGCTTAAAAACTTGCTCAAAAATGCCTTTCCTCTTGTTCCTCTTACCATTCTTGATTTCCTTAATTCTTCACCAATGAAGAGTTTCTTGGCTCTAATGAAAGCTTTTCTCTTCCTCTACTTTTTTCTCTTCTTAATCCATCTTAGAATCTCTCTTAAATGCTAAGAAAAATGAAACCCTAACAAAACTCTCTTCTTTTCTCTCAAACCACCGAAAGTCTCACTTCTCTCTTTCTTCTTTTCATTACTTTCTTCTTCTCCCCCAAATCATGTTTTTCCCTTCTTAAAAGAACAAGAAAACATTTCTTCTTCCATTTCTACCCTTATAAGTGTGCAAAGTCAATTTCGCCCTTCCTTATATGTTTTTGGTCTTTCATCCTTAAGTAAACTACCAAAGATACCCCTGAACATTCTTATAACCTTAACACTTTAATTCAATTAACCCATGAAATAAATCCTACTAATTTTGGTATAATTAAATAACTCCAAAATAATTAATCTATCAAAGCCTCAAAAATTATTTTAAATCATGCTTATTCATCAAAAAAATTTCTGGGGCCAACACTTTTACACTCAAAGTGTATAACAAGCTTATAAAAAGCTCACTGAAAAACAAAATAACAATTTCTCTCTTGATAGAGTAATTTCGCTTTCTATAGCTCAGTAGTAGTGATATGATTCTCAAGAGTATAAATGTTGTTAAAAATGTTTCAACAGTCTAAATATGTTCGTTCTACTTGATAAGTGTTGTTAATCTTCCTTAAATAGTCAATTTCTTTAACTAGCCATTGCTTTACTCACATCTTTAATCAACTGGATGAATTTAATCTTTAATAACTTCAATGTCATCTTTGCTAAAAATATTTCAGTAATCATAGAGCTAATAAATGACCTTCATAATTAGTAAGATCATTTTGGATAAACTATTTTTAATAAGGTAAGTTCATAAAAAAGGTTCCTGCAAGAAGGAAAGCAAAATTTTTTTTATAATTTTTTTTTCCTTTTTTAGAAATAGACCATTAATTTTACAATGAAATAAATCCAATTTGAATTCTGAAATGTTATATAGTTATCATCAAAATCGTTAAATGTAAATCTTGAGCTAATAAAAACGTAGCAAAAATGTACATCTATTGTAGTGTCTTTTATCTTTAATGTGATCTTCTCCTTTTAAATTAAGCATTCTCATTATTTTTGAAGAGTAACAAATTTAAATAGCGCATGTCATGTTCAAAGAGATGGGAACACGCTCTTTGTTGTACCACAACATCTCTCCATGAGATGCTTATCTAATCCTTATACATTAATTGTTCGCTCAAACTTTGGTATTAACGATTTTGGTGATAATTATATAATATTTGAAAATTAAAAAATAGAGTTATTTCTTTTTATAAGTAACGATATAATTCTTAAAAAGAAATAAAATCATAGCAAAAATGTTTCCTTTCTTACAAGAACCTTCTCAATGAACTTACCTTATTAGAAATGATTCCACAATATCCAGCTGGATTTTACTAATCACATAATTCAAACAATTATCTCCAATTTTTTTATCAAAACCTTTCTCTTAATGCCTGGATATTGAAAGATACCAGCAAAGATGATATCGAAGATTTGTTGGATATAAAGTCAACTCATAATAAAAATGAAGCAACGACTAGTTGAAGGAAATGTCTACTTAAGAAAAAGTCACTGCATTTGCGAAGAATACAGACAGGTAGACAGATTTGCGAAATACTTCTGCAACACCAATATTCTTGAAAGTTATATCTACATAAAACTCCTTGTGCCTTAGAAAGTGAAAACACTCTATTGAGAGAGATTGTTAAACACGTTGTACATTTTTTTTATTGAGAGCTTGTAGAGGTTTGTTAAACACTACTTGTAACAGCCCAGACCACCCGCCTATAGATATTGTCGGCTTTAGGTTGCCCGTAGGGCTAAACTCCTCACGGTTTTACTCTTTTCACCTTTGGAAAAACGAGTCTATGGTGGAGAGGTATCCATACGCTCATAAGGCATACTTCGTTCCCCTCTCAAGTTGATGTGGATCTTATCATCCACCCCCCCCCTTTGGGCCCATCCCTCTTTAGGCCCCAACGTCCTACGCTGGCACATTGGGTCGAAAATTGGCTTTGATACCACTTGTAACAGCCCAGACCACCCTCCTACAGATATTGTCCGCTTTAGGCTCCAAACCCCTCACGGTTTTACTCTTCCCGTACTCAGGAAGACGCGTCTTAGGGGGAGAAGTATCTATACCCTTATAAGGCATACTTTGTTCCCCTCTCCAATCAATGTGGGTTCTCACTATCCACCCCCTTAGGACCTAGCCATCTTTAAGGCCTAACGTCCTACGTTGGCACATCGGGTCGAGAACCAGTTTTGATACCATTTGTAACAACCCAGACCACCCGCCCACAAATATTGTCCGCCTTGGGCTCTTAGCTCCTCACGATTTTGCTCTTACCACTCTTGGGAAAGCGCGTCTATAGTGGAGAGATATCCATGCCCTTATAAAGGCATACTTCATTCTCTTCTCCAGCCGAAATGGGATCTTATCATCCAACCCCCTAGGGCCTAGCATCCTACACTAGTACATTGGTTCAGGAACTGGCTCTGATACCACTTGTAACAGCCCAGACCACCCTCCCATAGATATTGTCCGCTTTGGGTTGCCTATCGGGCCAAGCCCCTCATGGTTTTGCTTTTGTCACCCTCAGAAAAATATGACTTAAGGGGGAGACGTATCCATATCCTTATAAGGCGTACTTTGTTCTCCTCTCCAACTGATATGGGATCTTATAATCCAGGAAGTACAACTTATAAAGGTATGGATACCTCTCCCCCTAAGATGCATTTTCCCAAGGTCACCCAAAGCGGACAATATCTCTGAGCGAGTAGTCTGGACTATTACAAATGGTATCAAAGCTGGTATCCGAACCGTTGTGCCAGCTAGGCTGGGCCCTAAGGGGGTGGAGAGTGTGAGATCCTATATCGGTTGGAGATGAGAACAAAGTATGCCTTATAAGGTATGGATACCTCTCCCCCACAAGACGAGTTTATAGTGAGATCCCACATCGGTTGGATAGGGGAACGAAGTACGCCTTATAAGAATATAGATACCTCTCCCCCTAAGATGCGTCTTCTCAAGGATGGGAAAATCAAAACTATGAGGAGTTTGGCCCGAGGAGCAACCCAAAGTGGACAATATCTGTGGGTGAGTGATCTAGGCTATTACACTACGAGTGTGGAAGGTTAAAGAACCTTGAAAAATATGTACTTAAGAGCATGGAAAAGCTCGTGAAAATTTATTACTTGGAGTTTTATAGTGAAATACTCAAGCTGAATACTTGGGGACTAGACATAGGCATTGTTATAAGCTGAACTAGTATAAATCAAATGTGTCACTCTCTCTCTTTCTTAACTTTTAAATTTTTGCATTCCAATGTGTTTGTTTAATTTATAAGAGACTCCTTCACTTTTGGAATAGGCTCTTTCTGTTTTATTATTGGCTAGAGATTTCTATCGTTAACAAACCCCTTTCATTTTTAAACGTTAATAGGGTCATTTCCTTTTTTTAACGTTAACCAGCTTGTTTCATTTTTGACGTTAACAGGCTCCTTAAGTAATACTAACAAAATGATTAACCCGTTGTAGATGAACTACATCATTATATGTAATGCACTTCTACAAGACAAAAATGTGTGTTACATTGTTATGTTACGAGAAAGACTTTAAATTACAACCATTCAATATTTTTTATTATTTTGTAATAAAATATTTGCAAGAATTCAAAGTGAAATAAAATTATTGAATATTCAAAAAATACAAATAATTTGGAACCTCTTATTTACATTTATATATCTATGAATTTTTATATTATTTAAATCTAGCATAAATGAGTTGTTATTTTATATCAAGCAGTATGAATAAGATCAAATCATATAAAATAAAATTGAAAGAGATCCACGATTCCAATACCGGTAAGCTTAGTTTGTCATCCACATCGATTAGAATTATTAAACTTTGGTAACATAGAGTAACAATTTGAAACTTCAATTGCACTATCACCATCTAAGGCACAACCTTGTATCATGGAAGTTGTTTTGGTATATTATATTGTTGGTGTCATTCCATTTAATTGAGAATAATAATAATAATAATAATGATGATGATGATAATAATAATAATAATAATAGATGCTTAAAAGGTGTAAAATGGACTAACTGTGGTGATAACATGTAAAAAAGAAAATATTTGTGAAAAAAGTATGTTGATTTAGTTTTCTATCCCTATTAGACAACATATTAGATCAAACTTTTAATATAAATACGAAATTAAGGAAATTAAGAAGGTTTTGAAATTTTAAGAAAATTTTTACAACCTTTTAGAAGATACTTAAGCGGATATTAGCTAGCCAAACACCTATCATTTGTCAGAAAATTGTAAAATGATTTTTTTGTAAGAAAAGTGTTCAACTAGTCAAACATGATAGCCCAATGGAATCACAAGAAGTTTAATTTTTATAAATGAAAATTACCAATTTTTTTGATAATTTTTAAGTTATTCTTGATAATGGAGACGAGAAATTAGGTAGGACTTAGTACGTAGCTTGCAATGATGTGCAGGAAGTGTTTTGGAGAATGAGCAGATTCATTATGTTGATTTTTCATGGTTGGAAAAAGTCGAGTCTTCTCCTTAAAGTCAACAAAAGATACTTTTATCTTAAAGGATTCATTTTGTTGAGTTAGACCAAAATTTTTAAATTTTCTTTAAATGAGGTCAAAGATTTAAACACTCTCTCATTCTTTAACTCCATCAACTCAGCACAATTTGATAAGACTTTGTATAATTTTGACCAAATATATATTATAATATATATAATTTTATTAATTTATCGATTAGTTAATAAGTAATTTAATTTATAAATCTCGTAGCATTATTCCTTTAATAACCCCTTCTATAACATTAATCATATATCATAGAAGCACATACAAAACCGATTGCAGTTAGCACTTTAATCCCCATATCTATTTGAGGTGAGACAAATTATAGTTGATTTTTGTTCCCTTATATAATTTCAAAATGTTGAATTATATGTTCACATAAGATATATGCATCGTTTGTCTCGAAAAATAACAAATAAGAGCAAAGATCTTCAATT
Organism: Erythroxylum guanchezii; assembly: GCA_025629825.1. NCBI lineage: Eukaryota > Viridiplantae > Streptophyta > Magnoliopsida > Malpighiales > Erythroxylaceae > Erythroxylum > Erythroxylum guanchezii. The sequence goes on along the minus strand of JAOTAX010000003.1, from coordinate 30,660,886 downwards.
GTTTGTTGGAAATAATAACAAGTTTAGCGAGTAAATATTGCTAGGTACGTTGTGTACGTATGAACATTAATTTCAACAAACTTTCAAGACAATTTAAAGAATATGAGAAAGAAGTCAAATAATGTCGAAGTTACAAAATAAATAAATTGTGAAATAAGCATACAAGTGAAATTTGAAGTTTTGTCCACGATTAGACGAGAGGCGGAATGCTTTGTCCGTTTCTAAATTAGTAGGATCGATAGCAGTCTTGACTCGTTCCAACCTGTCAAAGTTATGTCCGTAATACTTTTTGCCCCAAATGCTTGCTTTTGCGTAGCTGGTTTGACCAACAACATTATTGACTTCGATGTCAAGATCCCTGTAATTAATATATGCTCCCCGAGGATTTTTGGAAACATAGGGAGTCATACGGCTATAGAGTTTCCTGATCCAGCTTATATGTCTTTGAGATGCCCTGTTGGTATCTTCATTCCAAGTTGCGAAGTAACTAATTTTGTATAAATATCCAGCTCTGTGTGCAAATGGGACGCTACTTTCTAGTACCCGACTCATTCGTCCTCCATAGGGCGCCATATACATAAACCCTAAGTTGTCCACTTCATAGAACCTTTTCCACAGCCTCTCCAAGGCATCTTCAGAAATGGCTTCCTTTACGTAGTCCGATTTTGACTTGGTTCTTGCTTTAAGCAGAGTACGAGTAAGTAAATTATCCAAGGAGGTATTGGCTGGAAATCCTGCAATGTTGAGGATAGACTCAGCCCAACCCATTTCACTGCAATCTTCTTTAACCAAACCCAGCTCTGGGAACCTCTCCTGCATCAGCAGAAGAAGCTCGTTGATGCCTCCCAGAAATAAGCCGAAGAAAGTTGCTTTCACGAAATCGCTACCCACTTCACTAGCGTTTGTTTTGCCCATGACGGATAATATGTAAAGTTAGTCGGGAAGCTTGCTGGCAACATATTGCCAATGGTGGACAATTTTGATGGAACTCTGTTCCAAGGTTCTCGGGACGGTGAATAGAGTCTTTGTAGACGGAACTGAAACAAGATTCTCCTTCCACATGCGATGACGACGCCAAAAGTGTTTCCTCCGCCACCTCTAATGGCCCAGAAAACATCTTCTCCCATAGAGGCTCTATCCATGAGTCTGCCATTAACACCGATCAACTGTGCGTCGATGACTTGATCCGCAACAATTCCGTATTTACGCAACAGAAGGTCTTGAAAGATGCTCCCTTGAAGGTTTAAGATGGCTCCTTCACTGCACAATTCTGTCGAGGAAGAGTATTGGCTGAAACCTTCTGTCAAACACCTTGTGCACTGTTTACGTGCACTGTTCACGCAAGAAGAAATCTGCTGCACTGCACTTCTTAAACTCCTCCTCTGTTCTTGACTTTGTAATCTACTGAATGTATAATGTTCAGAAATTTGTAACTGAAATCCCTCACAAATTAGTGAATGTTTGACAGATGATTTTTGTAAGTTGGTCTGAATTGAAAAGAAATGGTGCTCTCTTTGTGTGTTCGAATGGAACAGTAAATTTCAATTTCTAAACTCTAAATGTGCAAACTACTTCAACTATCTATTCTTCAAAAAGAAACTTAGCTTCTGGAGGAATAAAATGATATAAAAGAATAAAAATCAGATCAGATGAATTGAAACTTGCAAATCTGATGGAGCTTTCAGTTTTCACTCTCAAGATTTTTTCAAACTAGTTTCTGGTTTTTGGAAAAACAGAACATACACAAAATACTTCTCTACTTCCAATACTCAACTTCTAAACTTGGTAGCAGAAATCAAAATGAAAACATAACAGGAAAAGTTGAAACTTAAATGATGATGAACTTGTATTGAAATTTTCTAGTTTTTCTCTCATACTTCTGAAAGTGAAAATGTGGAGCTTTATATAAGCTCTTACATTTTCTGATACATTTTGATTCTAAACTGAAAAATAAAGTCTTGGACTGATGAATAAACTAGACTAGTACATCTATTTCCTGATTTAGCCAGACACAAAAGGTAACCTTCTTTGTCTTTTGCATAACTAAGCTAACATTGGAAAAAGCTGAAACTTGTAACAGTAGGAACAATAGTTGTTTTCTCTACAGTAACTTGATTCTCCAGCACCAAAAACTGACATGCAAATCTGATTGTCAGTTGTGAATTAATATTCTTCAGCTTCATGCATTTGATCAGCACTAAACTTGATTTTGCTAATTAAACTTCTTGAAATTTGCTTCAACCTTCTGCTGGTTTTTTTCCTCTGCACTTATGGTTACTTCGTGGTTACTTCTCCCTTCAAGTAACTAACTGGAACTTCTAACTTTTGCTGTGCTTTTCTTCAATTTGCACGTTTGGCCTTTTGCATATCTACTTCCATCTTCTCTTCAGCTTCCCTTTTGCATCGAATTTCCTTCATCTGACCTTGATCTTCATTGCTTTGATCTATACATTGTTGAATTATGCTTAAAATCATAATCTCCAATTTCCATTTGCTCCTAACCTTCGGTTTTCCCTTCAACTTCTTCTTTTTCCTCACTTTCACTATCATCGCTAGCTCCTCCACTAGTTTCAATACAGCAGGTTGCATAAAAGAACACAATTCAACAGCTCCTCCTTTGTTTTGTGGAACCTACATACTTACATTCATCGGACCTCGCCACACTCCTTGTTTAATTGCTTGATTGTATGTCTTAGATTCAGCTCCCGCAGACATGGCATATTCAAAAGCCATGAGTGCCTCATCTGCTGAAAACTCCTCCTTATTCCCTTCATCTCCTAATTTCTTGACGGTAGTTTCAGGATTTTCTAAAAGCTTCATTTTCTGAGTCTCCCTCTATTTTTTCTCAATAATTCGTCTAGCATCTTCCAACTGTCTAGAACGATCTTCAGCACGAGATGTTTCTTCCATGATCTTCCTCTCTACCACACATCTTTGCTCCTCTATTTTAGCCCTCTCTATCTTAGCACGTTTTTTCTCTTTAGTTACATCAGCCTTTGTTGCTTCTAACTTTATGATTGCCTCCTCAAACTTCAACTTAGCTTCCTCAACTTCTTTCTTCAATGACTCCAACTGAAGGCGATACTCCTCACCCTTCTTTCTTTCAATATCAGCACATTTCCTCTCTTTTTTTATCCTAGCCTTTTCCACTTCCACTTGCTTCCATGCTTCAACAACACAAGTTTCAACATTAGGGTTATGTTCTATGGTTTTGTGACAGGTTTCCACTACAAATACACTCTCCTCAGTAATTGAATTTTCTGATGGTTGATTGATTTGTGATGATCCAAATTGGGTGTTTGACATGTTTGATGAGTGGTTTTGAGGATTTGTAAGTGTTTGTGGCTGTGAGTATGAAGCAAATTCTGTTATCGGGTTTGAACCTTGGAATTGTTGGCTTAATTGGCTAGGCATTGGTGTTTGAGTGATTTGATAATTCTGATGTGTTGAACTTGAGTGAGTTGGTTTTGGCTGAGTCATTTGAGTGTAATAGGCATAGGATTGAGGAAATAAAGAAGGTTGAGGCATTTGAGGTTGAAGTACTTGCTGTTGTGGGATTGGAAAGGAAGTTATGCAAGGTTGGATTGGTTGGGATAGTTGATAAGTTTCTAGTTTTCCAACAAAATGTGCTTGGTGCATTTGAGATTCAGAAACATGTTGGTATGGTTGTGGTTGGGATGGGATCATGTTTGGTGAGGTATTTGGTCTTTGGAGAGGATGTATGGGTGGTGGCTTGCCAAAAAGTGAGCTTTGGGGATTTTGATGCTCCTTCATCCATTTCTCATAGCAAACCCTTCTAGTGTGTCCTCTTTTCCTGCAAAAAATACACTCAACATTGTCATTCCAAAAACAATCCTCAGCTGCATGATTGTTCCTCCCACAAAATCTGCAATTAGCAAACAAACCTCCTCTAGGCATCCTTGTTCCTCCTTACATTCAGGTATCTTTATGGCCAGGATATTGGTTTGGATTTTGGATGTTTTGGTATGGCATTGGTGGGGTAGATTGTGTTTGAGGGTATGGCTAATTCGGGTAAGGATGGTTTTGTGTGTAGGTATGAATCGGATGTGGTGTTTGATGGTTGTGAGACTGATTTGGTAGATAGTTTTGTGCTGGAACTGGTTTTGAATCAAAGGAACTCAGGTTTTGATGTAGCTTGGAGGATTTTCTGATGTTCTAAACCTTTCAGCCTTAAGTGCATATTCTTCCCCTTCTCTTCTATTTCCATGTCTCTCCTCATGCATTTCTAAAACATTGAAGACTTGCTCCAAAGTGACTGATTCAGGGTCGTTAGTGAATTGCCACTCTACGGGTGCTACACTTGCTTCAAACCTCAATGGCAACCTACTTAGGAACTTATCCACTAACCTTTCTGTGCTAGTGTTCTCCCCAAACTCCTTTAGTTGCTGCACCAACTTTAGAAATCGACTCTTTGCAGCTGATACACTCTCCTCATCTTTCATAGAAAAGTTCTCAAAGCTCCTTAAAACCGCTTGTTTCTTCAGCCTTAAAGGTTGGGCTGATCCAACATACTCTACCTTGAGAGTATCCCATAGTTCTTTTGCACTCCTACAACTTGCATTTCTCAACAAAATGGACTCACTTACCACTGACCTCAAAAACACCAAGGCTCGGAAATCTCTGTCCCTATCTTGGTTCAGCCGTGTCTGGTTTGCTTGCATCATGGCTCCATGTTCTTTAGCTACTCCTTTGGTGACTACATTCCAACAATCGCTAATCCTTAGGCAATCCTCAACTCGAATAGCCCATGCCTTGTAGTTGTATCCCATCAACACCGGAACATTTGCCTGCACATTTTGTAAGTTCATCATCGTCGGATTCATACCTGCCATTGTTCTGTTTGGTCCAGACTAGGTGAACCGTGAAGCTCTGATACCACTCTTGAAAGATGCTCCCTTGAAGGTCTAAGATGGCTCCTTCACTGCACAATTTTGTCGAGGAAGAGTATTGGCTAAAACCTTCTGTCAAACACCTTGTGCACTGTTCATGCGCATTGTTCATGCAAGAGGAAATCTGCTGCACTGCACTTTTTAAACTCCTCCTCTGTTCTTGAATTTGTAATCTACTGAATGTATAATGTTCAGAAATTTGTAACTGAAATCCCTCACAAATTGGTGAATGTTTGATAGATGATTTGTGTAAGTTGGTTTGAATTGAAAAGAAATGGTGCTCTCTTTGTGTGTTCGAATGGAACAATAAATTTCAATTTCTAAACTCTGAATCTGCAAAACTACTTCAGCTATCTATTCTTCAAAAAGAAGCTTAGCTTCTGGAGGAATAAAATGATATAAAAGAATAAAAATCAGATCAGATGAATTGAAACATGCAAATTTGATGGAGCTTTCGGTTTTCACTCTCAAGATTTTTTCAAACTAGTTTCTGGTTTTTGGAAAAACAGAACATACACAAAATACTTCTTCTCTACTTCCAATACTCAACTTCTAAACTTGGTAGCAGAAATCAAAATGAAAACGTAACAAGAAAAGTTGAAACTTAAATGATGATGAACTTGTATTGAAATTCTCTGGTTTTTCTCTCATACTTCTGAAAGTGAAAATGTGGAGCTTTATATAAGCTCTTACATGTTCTGATACATTTTGATTCTAAACTGAAAAATAAACTCTTGGACTGATGAATAAACTAGACTAGTACATCTATTTCCTGATTTAGCAAGATATAAAAGGTAACTTTCTTTGTCTTTAGCATAACTAAGCTAACATTGGAAAAAGCTTAAACTTGTAACAGTAGGAACAATAGTTGTTTTCTCTGCAGTAACTTGATTCTCCAGCACCAAAAAATGACATGCAAATCTGATTGTCAGTTGTGGATTAATATTCTTCAGCTTCATGCATTTGATTAGCACTAAACTTGATTTAATTAAACTTCTTGAAATTTGCTTCAACCTTCTACTGGTTTTTTTCCTCTGCACTTATGGTTACTTCGTGGTTACTTCTCCCTTCAAGTAACTAACTGGAACTTCCAACTTTTGCTCTGCTTTTCTTCAATCTGCACGTTTGGCTTTCTACATAGCTGCTTCCATCTTCTCTTCAGCTTCCCTTTTGCATCGAATTTCCTTCATCTAACCTTGATCTTCATTGCTTTGATCCATATATTGTTGAATTATGCTTAAAATCATCATCTCCAATTTCCATTTGCTCCTAACTTTCGGTTTTCCCTTCAGCTTCTTTTTTTTCTTCACTTTCACTGTCATTGCTAGCTCCTCCACTAGTTTCAACACAGCAGGTTGCATAAAACAACATAATTCAACAAAGGGCCATAGCCTCCACCGCTGATGTGTCCCCCAATTCCAACACTGGGGAAAACCCCTGCAAGAAATGCAAGGTTTCTGCTTATCTGAGTGATCTTATAATAAAGCTCGCCAAGTGATGCACCGGCT
>JAOTAX010000003.1:30620945-30636859 GCA_025629825.1 Erythroxylum guanchezii | reverse complement strand
AAAGACCATGAAAATGATAATATTCTAATATTTTCCTATTTTACATATGTCAATCAATGTTTTCGTAAATAACATTACAAGGAAAAATAAATATAAATGTACTGCAACATATTATTATTAATCAAGAGGAAGACTTGTACGTTTTCTTGTAATATATTGACTACGTAATTTGGCATTAATTAATAGATTTATTTTCAATTTCATTCTTCTCTGTCAAGTCTATTCAACGCCTTTGTCAATGAAATTTTTTAATTTCTCAAAAAAGTCTATTCAACGCGGACATTGTAATAGGACATCTCTTTCAGAGTCAGCATCATATAAAACATTATCTGGGAAAACATTCAATTAATGCCACTCAAGTCTGGTGACCTTTCACAAAGCCATGATATACCAAAGAGGTCTTAATGATGTTAAATGATGAACATGTTACGTTTTGTAGGATGACCAACCTCTCTATCAAGACTTCATCCAAAACAGTTCACGAAAAGTAGAAATTTTAGAAATGTTTTCATCATCCCTTTAATTATTTTGATTATGTGCATATATATCAGAACGACTTTCTAATCTGTCTTACACAATTAAAGGCAAATTTGAATAACAATAAATGCATGCTGGCCAAACGAGTTTTTCAACCAGTAATAAAACAAATTCTTACTATTTTATGTTCATGGTTTGATGTCGACTGCGCACAAAAAACAAGTCCATTAAATATTAAAGGTTTAATGTTGAGGATATACAGCATGAAACAACTCATATCTGCTTTTCTTGACTTTAATGTAGATTTATAACATTTTTTTACTAATTTCGGAATTTTCCTTAAACATTTTTCCAAGTTCTTAATATGGATTTCACTGGTTGTCGAATTCAACTATTGAACCTACACTCAAAGTTTGATTTGATGGTTTCAAGTTTGAAAATGTCTTTCTAATATAGCATTTTATTTATGGTGAAAAAACACAACTTCAAAAACTTCAGATTTTGGAGTTGGATCTTTCTTTTTTAACAGAAACTTAATGATATTAATACAGAAGTTGTCAAGAGACATGTACTTTAAATAACACTTTAACTCTATATATAAATACCTATATATATATAGCTAATTTAAAGGATAACACTTTGAATTGGACTTCAATTTGTAATTGAGCTTCGGATATTAATGTGGTGGTCCGCATGATAAACCAGCAAAACTATACAACAGAGTTAAAAACATATGTAATTCCTTGGCAAATGCATATGTTATTTGTGGGGAGCAGCTATCTAATTCCAAGGTGATTTTAATATGTAAGAGTTTTGAGAGTTGGAAATATTCAAATTCTTCCGGTCAACAAAGATAAAGATTATGTTTTCCAAGATGATTTGAAAAGTCAACTTTTTAATTTTTAAATTTATCTAAATTAGAAAGCCAAATTTTAAACATATTCTATTTAAATATGCTTTCTTGTATTGTATAGATTTCATTTTTATTTGACTCAAGATTAAAAATAGCAAAGTCTTGATAAAATCATCATTAGTCAAGTTGAGCAAATACGGCCTTACAGTGTAACATCCCATGTTCGAGGCTAGATTCTAGAATAGTGAATTGAGTGTACTGTGAGAAATTAGAAGTGCATTGCATGCTCATGCATTATTGTATATTTTCACACATGTTAATATTTATTTTTGATACATTAAAATAATTATACATGCATTCATTGACATTTTCTGAGTATAATTGATTATTAAATGCGATTAAAATATGAATTGTGATTTTTATGTATTGAAAATTTATTTGGAGAGTGTCATTATTATTTTGAAATTTTTGGTGAATTTTAGAAAATTTCCAAAAATTTGGGATATTTTGGAAATAACAATTATGTTTTTTTAAAGATGATTTCAAAAGTCAACTTTTTAATTTTTAAATCTATCTTAAATTAGAAAGCCAAATTTTTAAACAGATTCTATTTAAATATAAATTATAAGTTATATCTAAATAAATTTGCTTTTGTTGACTATAACTATTTAGTCATTGTACATGAAAAAGAAAAAAAAAGAAATGATTTCACGTGTATCATAAAATGATTTTACATATGTATTAAATTCATATGATTTATATTGATGACAATTTTAAATAAAAAAAATTAAACTATAGTTGATTGATTTAGGTGGACTATAGATTAGGTCTTGCTTGACTATTAGCAGATTGCATTATGTAAACCTCATAGTTTTAATCTTAACATTAAATCTATAATCTCTCTTAATTAACGCATTTAATAAGGATTCCTTACCTCTTAATGTATAAGAGGTTCATAAATTAAGGCTTCGTGTGACCCGTTATTCAAAGGAGACGCAAATTCTTTTCTATCAGTGTTGATTAGTGATTCTTTGACACTCAAATGCAGACCCCAGTGGTCAAAATAATAACAAGAATATCTGTGATTTGAGTATTTGACTATACTGAGGATCGACGTTCTTTATATGTCTATAAGGAATTACTTAAAATGCATTTTCGATGAATTCAAATAGAGCTATATCTAGCATTCAAATCTCATTCAGGAAATACAATTTCAAAAGATATTTGATATAATACATGACATCATTCCACAAACTATAATGATTTAAATAATTTAGATTGACAAGATTTTGTTTTCATTTGGTAGTTATTAACTACAACGATTTTTACAATTTATAAAACTTTTTTATATGCTACAACATATTTTAGTCTTAGATGTGGGGTTTGTTACTATAGGCGATGTTTTTAATCATATAATTTAGTATAATTTTAGTCTCAGATGTGGGGTTTGTTAGTATAGGCGATGTTTTTAATTGTCGCAAATTATTTTTTTCTATGAGCAACATACATAAAGAAAAGAGAGCCACGACTTTATGGAAATCATTGCTAATAATATTTTGTTACGCTTGGCTTTCATGGCTAAACATTATTAGCTATGTTACTGTTAACCATTCCTCGAATAATCTAAAAGCATTATTATATATTTTAGTTGTGAACAACACTCAACTCGAAAACCCAAATCAATTTCAAAATTAACTTAAACTCGCTATACAAAAGGTTGAACCTTTTGACAACTTAATAAAATGTAACCATGGGCAGCCTCTGCTTTTCTTCTGTTAACATTCTTCTTGTTGAGCATCCACATGTTCATTCAACATATGTGAAAATAGATAAGTTACCATTAACATCACTCTTTTCAACCCTATCGTCATTATGAGAAACTTTTCTTTTTCTTATGTGCACATGCGACCAAAATAATGTAAACAAAATGTACTTGCTTATTATATTAAATAAGCATTACATATCGAACCTTCAATTATAGCCTTGTTTTTAACATTTTTCTTCAAGTGATGCAAATACTTACATTACAAATAGGGTTATTACAATTACTAATTAAAACATGCTATAAGTTTTATTTAAATATTAACTATAATTACCTCTCAAAAGGATACATTCATCAGCATTGAACTGGATCAACAAGTTTAGCCTCGTGTGCTAAATATACAGGTAGATGCTCCATATAGTCAAACAAGCTTAGAGGGAAATTTCCTTCTAATTTGCACAAGATAACTGGAATTTCACTTTCTCATCAGTATTGAATTGGACCAACAAGTTTAGCCTCGTATGCTAAATATACGAGTAGATGATCCATATAGTCAAAGAAGCTTTGAGGGAAATCCCTTCTAATTTGCACAAGATAACTGGAATTTCACTTTCTAGTTTTTCCATTTCAACCAACTTTATTTCAGATGATGTTAAGCTTTTGAAAAACACACTTAATTTTATTATAGCTTCCCAAACTTTATTCGGTACCAACTCCTGAAATGCAATTGGAATTAGCCTTTGCATAAACATATGACAATCATGACTTTTCATCCGAAATAATCTATACTTTCTCATCTCCACACACCTTGCCAAGTTCGAAACATAACTATCCGGAAACTTTAGATTTTTCAACCATCCACACAAAATTTTCTTTTGTTTTTTATCCAAATTTTAACATACTTTTGGATATTTACCTATGTAAAGATCTTTATCTAACTCATTTCTTCTAAAAAAAGTTTCAAATTAGTTCGTGATTTTGCATTTTCATTTGTCCTCCGTTCAATGTTCACTATGGTGTTGAACAAATTGTAAAAAATAAATTTTCAATATGCATCACATCTAGATTATGACGTATTAAATTAGTTTTCCAAAATGGCAAATTCCAAAAGATACTTTTGTTTTTTCCATCTAAAATTTTTACTAATGCTTCTATTAACTTCTTCAGCTTCAAGTTCTGTAACTTTCAGAAACCCTAATTCATCAATCTCCTGTAATATCTCTTCACCAGCTTTGTGAGGAGGAGGAGTTGTTTGTACCACCCTATTCTTAATGAACTTTTGTTTATTGCATCTAAATGGATGATTTGGAGGAAGAAATTTCATATGGTTGTCAGACCAAGATGTTTTGCCCCTATTAGGAAGAAACAAAGCATCATAATCATTGTCACAGTAAGGGCAAGCCAATTTCCCTACTGTGCTCCGTCCAAACAACATAATATACATAAGGAAATCACTAATAGTCTACATCAAAGCTGCTCTCAATAAAATTTTTTGTTTAAGATACACATCATATGTCTCCACACCAAATTCCCAAAGACGATGCAATTCAGATACCAATGGTTTTAAGAATACATAATTTTTATGCTTTAGATTCGTAGGCCTTGGCACATTCACCATCAAGAACATATATGCCTCATTCATACACATGCATGGAGGCAAATTATAAGGAGTAATTATGATTAGCCATAATGAATATATTGTTAGTCAGATTGACCAAAAGATTGGAATCCATCTATCGACAATCCCAACCTAACATTTTGACTTTTGACTGTAAACTCAGAATGGGTGTTATCGAAATGTTTTCATGCCAGTGCATCCGATTGATAGATTATTATTCCATCTTTCTGTTCATGTTCATTGTGCCACTGAGATGCAGTAACATCATAGGCATATAGTCTTTAAAGTCTCAAAGTTAGCGGTAAATAATGTATTTGCTTCCAAGGTACTAATTTCTACTTTATAGTACACTTTTTTGGTTTGAACCTAGATTGACCATAAAATTTGCGCTCTTATAATTCCATATCATCTCCCCAAAATAACATATATCCCAAATTGCAAGAATCAATTTTCTCAACTGGTAAACCAAAACCCTAATAAGTTTCTTCATATTGTAAAAATTATTAACCATTTTATGATTGAAAGGCAATGATTCATAATACCAATCAAGAATTTTATCCAAACTTCGATTAGAAATATGCCCTTCGGACTTTATATTTAGTATTCGAGCAATCAAAGATAATTGAGTCATGGTCTCACAATTTGGTCATAATTCTTAGTCAGCTAATTTTAGGAAGTCAAAAAACATTTTTGCATTTAGGTTTGGCTCTTCTTCAAGATTTTCTATATTTCCCTTAAAGATATAACCAAGTGCATTATAAACCACTTTGGTGTAAGGTTTTTCAGTTGCACCGATATTATTTGTTATAAATCCAGTCCTCCCTTCAAACTCATCCATATTTATTGACGAGTTTATTTCATTACCCCTTGAGATGCTACAAATTAATGGCTCCCCTTGTTATGTCCACTTAAAATAATTTGGAACAAACCCTTTTCTTAATAAATAGAGATTCACTTCATCAATAAGAAGAAAACAAATATGTTTGCACTTTTTATATGGACATCTGATTTTTAGAACATCCATATATGCAGTTAAGACCGAGCATAGTTAATAAAAGCTTAAACTCCCTCAACAAACTCAAGATTAATTAAACCATCTCGTGTTAATTGTCTATACATCCAACATCTATTAGCATTACTTATTTCTACAAAATTGTTATTTAAAAAAGTGATTTCTAGTTAGATATAATAATCATTATAATAGTATCCATATTAATCTTACAAAACATTTAATCTTTAGTTTACATATTAACAATAACACAAGAAGAAAGCATTGTATTATAGCATACGCATAAATTTATGTAAAGTCAGATGACAGGGAAATATTTTAGGTTGCATGTGATGTTAACTAATTTCAAGTATTTACCATTCATATCAACTAACTAATGACAATATTCGGAGAGGACTTTATAGAATTATATTATTTCTTCATCTAAGCAGTTATCTAATGTAATATCCTAGTTTGATTATTATATTGCGTAATGTGATGTATATGCAATTTATGAAGTATGCTCTATTTATGGTGTACTGAAGTAATGCAAGGGTTTAGATATATTGTTGAAGTTATCTCGAAGATCACGAATATACCAGAGGTGGAGAGTTACCATGGGGTCACCAAGAGGGCTTCACTCGGATTCCTAAAGGAGAACTCCAAGATGGGTCCTTTCGTGTAAGCATTACATGATTGAGATTTTTACTTGTAGATAAATAAAACATGCTCTAGAAACATTTAAGAAAAACCCATTTCAATGATTAACATAAATAAACACATACAGTAAAATAAATAAATTTGAAATAAAAGACAGCAAAGTGAGTGCCTTTATACTCCAGAAATGGATACATGAACACCCGGCAGAGAGAGAGATCCAATTTAGGGGTGGTGAGGACAACAAATAATGCCCAGGACAAAAGCTGTAACAAGTCCTTGACAACAACCAACATAATCCAACTAAAAGGAAATTAACTTCACTTCAACCAATCAATAAAGCAATAGCTGTATGAATGAAATAAAATCATATAGTCGTTATTGAACTCTATGCAACAGGTAGGATTCATTATTCCAAAAAAATTGCTTATATGCTAATTACAATAAAGGTGAGAATCATTTTGCTAATCAAAGCATTGGAAGTGTTATGTAGAGGTTAGTCTGAGACTTAGGGCCGGGAATCTGTTCACAAAATGAAAAATTTAATCTATTAAATAAAAGACCAAGATTAGATTTTATAAGATAATCAATGATAAAATAACATAATTGTATCTTTATGCCTAGATAGAAAGACACCATATTTTAAAATCCTCAATTGAAAAAGGCTCTTTAGTGATTGTGGGATTATATGTAACACGTATTAAGTCCCCTATGTAATTGCATTAGACATTTGCAATAGAACCTCAAATTTGCCATAAATAATAAGCAAAGTGTAAAATTATTATGACGAATATCTACAATTTTCTCATCTTAAATTACCTCATGGTTTGGGAAGCATACTTAATTCCTGAAAATTTTAATTATGATATATATGCATTGGTTATGGGAAACTGACAATCTATAACAAAAAAATGACGAAAATGACGAAACTACAAATATGACAAGTTAAAAATAGCAAAAGTGAAAGCAAAAATAAAACGAGCTCTTGAAAAGTGATTGGTAAGAATGAGGCGTAGTCCCCTTCTTGCTCCCCCAAGTACCCATCGATCTCATCTCTGCTGCTTCTTACACTTATATCCAAGACATGTTTCCCCCAATTCAAAGATAAATATTCCCATCTTAATTCTCGAGAGAACATGTTTCTAGTTGATATATTGTGAGTGGAAGAACAATAGCCATTGTAATCCATTTCAAAGATTGATCTTAGTATATACAACTGACCAACTCCAATCTAGAAAAATAGCCACCTATCACAATCTTCTTCTCCAACTGTGAATTTCCATGGTCAAAGCCCTTTTCCTACTTGAACTCCCACCCACTGGCCTTACAAAACAAGCAAACCAATGCCTCAAGACCCAACCCAACCCTAAACACCCACTGACACGATTATCGTTCTCCCTATCTCTCCCACACCTCAACGCCCAGGAAACTCTTCTCGGCAAACTGCCATTACTAAACCAACCATCCACCATCCACCATCCATTTCCATAAGATAGAACAAAGCAAACCAAAAGATCAAAAGGTTAAAAGTTTATAAACGAAAAAGAAGCTACCTTTCAATGAGATAAGGGTGCGAAATGATTTAGGGCTAGAATAAAGGTGGGAGATGGTAGGACGATGGCAGTTGATGGTAGGCGACGATGGGAGCGATTTAGGGTTAAAATGAGCGAAACTAAAATGTACCTCAAATATTTCTCAAATTTGTCTATATTTGTTTTGTTATGTAAAGTGATTCCCTACGGAAATATTATTTTGTTATGTAAAGTGATTCCTTACGGAAATATCGTTCCATAGGTATCCCTATAGAAAAATCATTCTGTAGGGAAATTCACTACAAAATGGTGTTTCCATAGGGAATTTCCCTACAGAAACATCACTTTGTAGTAATTTACCTATGGAAATATATTTCCGTCGAGAAATTCCCTGCAAAAATGTGACTCTGTAGGTTATTTACCTACAAAATGATATTTTCGTATGGAATTGCCCCACGAAAATTTTTTCTATAGGGAATTTTGTACGCAATTTTTACCAGGAACCATTGACACCTATTTTTACGATGACTTTTACTATTCTAATGCTAAACTTTGTCGGCAAAGTTTGGCAGTAAAATTTCCTTCTCTTTTAATGATGAATTTTTTTTATCACAAAAGACCTTTTTTCCCTACAAGTTTACCTACGAAAAGAAATTTCCATCGCTAATTTACTATGAAAATTTTTTCGTAGGGAATTTTCTATCAGTAATTTGCAATTTTCTTATAATGGAAGAAAAGGATTATTTATTTCAAATTGTTTAGTTATAGGTATTATATTTTGAACACCAAGTATAACTTACAAAAGTTTAATTCAAAAACAAATAAATGATTTTTTTAGTTGTTCTTTAACTCTTATTCTCTTCTCACTATGCCAAATTTCACTCTAAACAAACCCTCTTATGCATTCAAAATCTTAGCATTAACATTTGAAACTCTTACAATCAATTATCAGTATAACATCAACAGAAGCATATCAACAGAAGCATGTGATATATACCAATTATAGAAGCACACATGCAACACTTTAACAAAAGCATAACAGAACTTTCATGAGACACTTTATAGACACGAGGAATTCATCCTAAACTAACTAAGAAAATCACCGCTTCTCCCTTTCTTCACTAACATTAAGACATCCATAATAAAATCCAACCATCGACAATCCAAACAAACGCAAACAACTCAAAAAAAAAAACCACGCTAAACTCGTGAAACATCATAACTTAAAACAATAATAATTGAAGCACAAAACAAATAAAGGACAAATACTCAACGACTTACCTCAACCAAAATTTGTCTTGTGATAAGTTTATGTGCATCTAATTTACATAATGTTAGATTTATATGTTTGAAAGGAACTCAAACCTCTATTCACAACAAAAAATCAAGGAACTAAAGACATGACAATTTTTTCCAAACCACATAAACAATTGATTATTCAAATTTCCAATTTTTTACCAATTCTTTGGCCCCCTATCCCAATGGTGGAAACTAGGTAAATTGATTGACATAACAAATTGCAAAATTTTTAAACATATCAACTGCTTTTAAAACATATTAAGAATGATATCAACTCCCTTTTAAACATCTTTTTCGCTTCTCACAATGTCAAATTTCACTATAAGCACTAACACTTGAAAGTCTTACAATCAATTATCGATATAATGTCAACAAAACGTGATATACACCAACACAAGCAGAACACTCCTAACATTTAAGACAACTATAACAGGTAATTCATCGAGCACTTTACAGACATGAGAAACTCATCTCAAGATAACTATGAAAAATCATATGCTTTTCCTTTCTTCATTAACATTAAGACATTCCAAACAAAATCCCATCACAAATAATTCAAACCAACACAAACAACTAAAAAAAAATCCCATTACCTATGCAACATCACACTTTAAAAAACCAACAAAGAAAGCACAAAACAAACAAAAAAAAGGTTCCACGACTTACGTCGACTGAAAGACAGAAGGATGCCAATTTGAGAAGACAGAAGGACACAATTGAAGAAGAAAAAGGTCGTTGACTAGTGAGAAAAAGAAGAAGAAAAGAGTCGGTGAGGAAAGAGCCAGAAAAAATGAGGGGTGGAGTCGGGTGCTTTAGATAAAACAAATAGGAAAACAAAAATGTTTGTTCTTTCAAAAACGTCACCAAATGTATGTCCACAACAAACTGTTTTTAAAAAAAAGGAAGGAAACGACGTCATTCCTTTAAAGGAAAACAACATCGTTTTCCTTTTATAAACAACATCGCCAAATGTTTATACACCGTCAACCTTTTCGTGACACTATGCATAATTTGTCGCTAAATATCATATTTGGCGACAAATTTCTAAAATAGTCACCAAATGTATACACACCATCAACCTTTTAATGAAGCTATGCAGAATTCGTCGCTAAATATCGTATTTGGTGATGAATTTCTAAAATAGTCAGCAAATGGTTTTGATTTTTATATTTTCCAAATTTTTTGGTAATATATAAATTATATAAAATAGTATAGAATTTATATATAGTAAATAGAGTTTTGTGACACCATTTATATATTTTCAAATCATATATTTTAAATGACCTTAATAAGAACAAGTAATTTATTTGATTTTTATACTTATAGAATTTTCCTTTTGTAATATAAATTTTTAGAAAATGTAGCCCAATTTATATATAGTAATTAGAGGTTTGTCACACCACGTAAAATTCTCAAATCATATATTTTGAAAGACATTAATAAAAAGAATTAATTTATGTAATAAAAATTAATATTGTGTTGTTTGTTTTATAAATTTTTAAAATAACATTGTTGTTAACTAAATTTATTTTTACACTTACAGTCATTGTTAATAATATTTAATTTGATTATTAAGAATATCATATTAATATTTAATATTGATTTCCATTTTTTACTATATTACTATTATTTTTTAATTACATCGTAATAGATATAATTATACATGGTAATTAATATAATGTTATATTAATGCCATTACCAAAGGTTAAACCAAATGGTAATGGCCCACCATTTTGTGACGGTTTTTTGAATTGACGCTAAATGGTATATTCTTCCGAATTAATTAACATTGTTTTGTTTAACTACAAGCGACGTCATTTTCTAATAGGTTATTAACACTAAAACAAACCTCTCTGTGTTTTCATGTTAGTTGTTGTATTTCCTCTTTGTTCACTGTCTAATAAGTGTCGTCCCCTTTGTTGTGGTTGGCTCCGTTGAAAAAGCATCATTACCTGTGTTGGTATTGCTCTTCTTTTCTATTTTCAAACCCTCCTTGTTCTCTATTTTCCTACTACTTTTAGGAGTTTATATGAGTTTTGTGTTCTGCTTATGGTTATGG
The DNA here is from genome assembly GCA_025629825.1 of Erythroxylum guanchezii. Lineage (NCBI taxonomy): Eukaryota > Viridiplantae > Streptophyta > Magnoliopsida > Malpighiales > Erythroxylaceae > Erythroxylum > Erythroxylum guanchezii. Next base: position 30,625,614 of record JAOTAX010000003.1, on the reverse strand, counting down.
TCTTTTGTTTGTGTTTGTGTTTGTGTTTGTTTTTGGAAGATGGTGAATTGTGTTTTTGCGTTGGATGTGTATGGGCCGACGTTTCTTTTCCGCCTTCCATGCCTGTTTGAGGAAAGCCTCTTAACTGTTTGATGAAATGCTTGAATGAAGGCTACTTCTGCGAGGGATGTTTATGTAGATATTTACATTTGATTGTACCACTTATAGTACACATGTATCTATCAAAATGACTTTATTTCAATGTGTAATGAGATTGTGATTACACATAACAATTAAAAGTCAAATGAAAAAATCCATAAATATGGTGAATTGTGTTTCTGTGTTAGTTGTGTATCAGTTGATGTTTTTTTTCAACCTTCCATTCTTGTTTGAGAAAAGCATGCTAACTAGTTTATGAAATGTTTGTTAAAGAATTAAGGCTACTTCTGCAATTGATGTTTATGTACATATTTACCATATGACTACTTTTACACCAAATCTTTACCACTTATAGTATGCAGATGTATCCATCAAAATGACTTTATTTCAATATGTTACGAGGCTATGATTAAACATAACAATTGATAGTCAAATGGAGTATATATTAGACATAACAATTAAACTCAAAACTTACAACCTATTACTCTTATTCTTAAAAGATCAGATCATTTAGCATACACACATTTAAATTTATTAAATATACATTTTATAAAAACTTATATATAATGGAGTAGCTTAAAACTGACAACCTGATTATTATAATTTAAAGCTAAATCACAATTACACAACTATTTCGTTAAAGGATTCTATAAGGGATGTTTATGTATATAAAAGCAATCATATTTCAGAGCTGCAAGGGATGTTTATGTAACATTCTCAACCTTATCATATGAAGTAGTTGATATGAAGTAGTCTCATTTGATATATCAAAAAAATTAACATTGCTAGAATGTTGGAATATTCAAATAATTCTTCTATTGACTTTTCATAATAAAACTGTTAACATTGATTCATCGTGAAATGTTGACGTTGCCACTAGGTTTTGATGGCAGAAATGACCTCCACTGGGAGGAATGTGGAAAAATTGTTCCTAATGATGAACAAATCAATGCAGTCATAAAGTAAACACACGCAAAAGGGGGATGAATTGTGTGTAAAAGATTTGCAAGGTATCTTAAATCTTTAAAATCCTTCTTTAACAAAATGGGTTGATAAATGAAAAGGTCCTATTAAACTTTGAAAGGAACCTCTTAACATTTAAAAAGAAAGGATCCTTTTAGTTCTTTAAAATACGAATCATGCTCAAAACGAGAAGTATCTGTCAATCGATAGGAGCCTGTTAGAGCTCAAATAAAAATAAGCCTTTTATTAGATAGGAGCTTGTTGACGCTTAAAGCAGAAAGAACCTCTTGCTTTATAAAAACAAAAGGAGCCTATTAAAAAACTAAAAGAGCCTCTTGAAAGCACAAATTTATAACTCGAAAATTTAAAAGCTAGGAAGAGAGAAATAATGACACAGTAAATTTATACTAGTTCGACTAACAATTAAGCCTATGTCCAGTCCCCAAGTATCCAACTTGAGTATTTCACTATAAGAATCTGAGTATTAATTTTGATGAGCCCTTCTAAGCTCACAAGCACATATTTTTTAAGGTTCTCCAACCTTCTACACTCAAAGTGTATAGCAAGCTTTTAAAAGCTCATAGAAAAATAAAATGTAAAATCAAAAGTAAGTTAAATAACAATTTCTCTCTTGATAATCTGATTTCACTTTCTAAGGCACAGTAAGAATGATATGACTCTTAAGAATATAGATGCTGCTGAAATGTTTCGAAAGTCTGTGTATGTTCATTACTTCATAAGTACTGTTGCCCTTCTTTAAATAGTCAATTTCTTCAACTAGTCATTGCTTCATCTTAATTATGATTTGACTTTGGATTTTCAATATCATCTCTACTGGAACAAAAATTTTCGAAGCTAATTGTTCAAAAAGGTAAGGTCCCCCCAGATGTTAATAAGGAAAGTTTACTAAGAAGTTTCCTATAAGAAAGGAAGTAATTTTTCTATGATTTTATTTCCTTTAAAAATATCATTATCTATACAAGGAAATATGTCCAATTTGAATTTTGAAATATTATATAATTATCATCAAAATCATTAAACATAAACCTTGAGCTAACATACAAAATAAATCCCCTTATCAACACTAATCACCACTTGCCTTCCACGGTCAATCTTCCTCTTCAGGGTTCTTAATATCATCCAAACTACCTCTCTTTCTTTATTATCAGTATCTTATTGTCTGATATGAAGCTATTATATGAACATCTGATTGTATATACTATATGTTGTGTTAAGCTTCCTCGAATCTTCAAGAGAATATAGATGGAAATGGAGGCGGTGGTAATGTCCTAATGGTTTGTACAGGATCAGGAAAATTGGTTGTTTCGGAACAGTGATCGATTGCAAAAACTGTCTATTTATTTTGACAATCATGGAGTTTATTAGCCAAGTGTGCATGTGTTTCAATTTTACTTCCCAATACTGTTTGATTTAGCTTTGATTGTTCTATTTTGTTTGCTCATTAACTGAAATACTTAGTACATGTAATTCATCTAATACCATCATGTATACTACATTTGGGAAATTGTTTACTGTATCTTCTGAAAAATTAGTTAAAGCAAAGAAGTTGTTGAAAGAGAGTGTCAATTTACCAAACCCTGAGTGATAATCTTTAAATGTTTCAATTGATGACTTGGAACGTATAAAAAGGCTTTTTGGGAATCTCGGTTTCCCCCTTTACCTTTCCTATTGACTCTAATGTCATTCGGAATCCAAAAAATAATTATTTCTTTTCCTTTTCAATAGAATATTAGGCATGGAACTTTATTTATTATTTTTCCATAATAATTGTTAAACTTCTAATTAACATCTTGTAGTACTTACCATATATCATTATATTATATTGCTTACCATATTCGAACATTTATATATATTATTAATTTATTGTTCATAAATAGTAATGATTAAGAATAGTAGTCAACTTATATTTATTCTATTTTTATCTTATTAATACTGAAATTTTAGGTATGTTTATCTTTTTATATCCAAAAAGATCATTTATAGAGCTTTAATGCATTAACTATATATTTAATCAAATTCATAAAGAAGAGAACTGAAAACATATGAAAAATCATATATAAATTTCAATTATAATTAACCTTAGGATTATTAAGCACACTTAGCATTAAAAATTAATCAATTTAACATTATTAGTTATAAATTCTTTAATATTGACTTTTGGTGCCGATTTTAAAGTTTTGTAAGTCTGCATTTGGTTACAAATTATCAATTTCGTCACAAAAACAGCTATGTTTTTTTGCGACGTTTGAAACTATCATAGAGAGGCATCATAAAAATTATTATTTATATATAATCTTTATTTCTAGTCTCTAACATTATAAAAGAGAGGCATAATAAAAATAAATAAATTCTAAGTATTCTATTTTTGGGGAGGCAGCTATCCAATTCCAAGGTGATGTGAATGTATAAGAGTTATAAGGGCTGGAAATATTCAAAATCTTCGGGTCAACAAATATAAAAATTATGTTCTTTAACATGTTTTCAAAATTCAACATTTTAATATTTAAATCTACTTAATAAAATAAATTCTCATATTCATATTTTTTTTTTCCTAATTTCAACTTGTATCACCGAAAAATATAGAATTTAACTATTTGCAATAGTATACATAGACATGTGTATATATATTCTATCATCTCTTCAAAATTAAATTGAGGCCAATTGATAATAATCACGTATTAGATTATTATTTGAGATTTTCGGTAAGTATTCTACAATTGTAATTTCTAATATGACAGTTGTTTAGTCATGTTCATGGAAAGGGGGGGAAAAATGACTTTGCTAATGAAATCTTTAACAAAGTCTTTACCAATAAAAAAATGACTATACGTTAGTAATTTACCAATTTGACTAATGAAATCTTTGATACTAATGAGATGTAAATCTTTACTTTAAAAAATAGTGATCATGGTTAGACTATTATAGAGAGAATTTTTTATATAATACACCTAACAATGAATTTTTTACTAGCCAAATCAACAAATTACTAATAAAATCAACATTTTAAACTGAATTGTTTAAAATGTTTTTAAAAACTTATTACTCAACTAAAAATTTTAAAAATTTAGGCATTGAATTGAAAAATCTTAAAAAGTTAGATAATTTAGAATTAATTGTCCCTTAGTTAATTAAGTCTTTCACTTATTAATCAGAACATGCAATAATATCAATACTATATAGCTTGTCATTTGCAGATGATTTTCTTCTATTTTGTAGTGCCAAATTGGATTTTATTCAAACCTTTACGAGTGATCACTAGAATAATTATGAAGTTTCCACCTTTATTTTCTTTTGATATTCTCAAATTTAACATTTTAATATTTAAAATTAAAAATTAATTTATCATTAAATTTTTAATTTAAATATGTTCTCATGTATAATATAATATTATTTTTAATTGACTCAAGATTAGAAATGACATAATTGATTACTAATATCAAGATTTATATTCTTTTTTATATGTTAGGCTCATGTCATAACTATATATTGTTGAAAGTGATGGATGACAAAGTCTGCTCTACTAACGTAATCAGTCATTGACTCTCTC
>JAOTAX010000003.1:30595800-30605938 GCA_025629825.1 Erythroxylum guanchezii | reverse complement strand
TCCAATCCACCAAAAGAAGTCTCGTTTGATTCTAATTTTGAAACTAGTGAATATGTGTCATATAAAGTTTGTACTTTGTTAGGTACGAGAAGCTAGTTGAGTTCAAATTAATAGATTTTAAGGAGGTTAGCTAGCTTGCCATCTCTCTTACTGGAGCAAAACATATGTATATAACAATGAAGGATTGAAATAGGTGTACTTCCAAATTTTTTTACCTAATCCAAATATAATTTTGAATCCCAATTAAATCAAAGCATTAAACTTAAGCTTGAGCTTAGTTCAGTTTTAGGCAGCTTGAACTTAATCGGACTTAAAAAATTAGTGTGAATATAAATTAAAATGAGCTTTGATAGGTTTCAAAATAAATATTCATATAAAACGACATTATTTTATGTATAAAAGATGTTCATGCTTGAGATTTAGAAACCCAACAAGAAGTTCAAAAAAGCCTAAATTTAAATTTGACCAAAAACCTTAAACAATCCAAATTTAACCTAAAAATTAGTTTGATTAACTCAAACTAAACCTATTAATTCTAGGCCGGACCAAACTTAGACGCTTCTATCATCCCTAATAACATAGATAAATAAAAAAGGGCTGCCATAAGATAAAATAGAAAGAAGAAGCAAAATTCCCTTTATTGCCATATTTATTTTAACATTTTTGCCTAAATGGAGGTGGTGGTTGTAAAATTTAGAAAGTATTAATTATTATTATTTTCTATTTTATATCAATGGAATTCCATTGGACTTAATATAAATTAGTTATAACCATCAACATTTACTTACGGAGCAGTCATATTGCTCAAAAGACTTGGACTTTTGGCATTAGCGAAGTGTACACACAGAAAAGATGAATAAATGATGTAAATGAGAAGGGAAAGAGAGATAGAAAGCAAGAACCTTGGATTAACTATAATAATGTACTCAACAATCTTTTTAACAAAGACAACTAAAATATGCTATTAATGTAGAGTTGCATTTTTAAAATTCCCTCGTTATGATGGATAAGTGAATGTAGACATTTTGCTACTTTGAAGTAATTTTGTATGAATTATCAATTTACCGTTATTTTCAAGATATTTATTATTGTACATTATAATTTTTTATTATATATTACTAATTAGGATAATTTTTGTTTTATATTATCAATCAACTTATTGTTTAGATAAATTAAATATATAAAAAATCAAAAGATTATCAACAGAAAATTAAGGAAGGAAGTGAGACATGGTGGTTAAAATAATCATAAGTAAATTGCCGACAGAATGATATATTTTGTACGTAAATTACTAACGGAATGACATTTTTCGTAGGTAAATTTAGTGACGGATATTGTTTGAATGTAGGTAAAAGTTACCGACGGAATATTCTAATTCTATATAAATAAATTTACCTATAGAATATTTTACCGTCGCTAAATTTTCCAACAAAATTAAAATATTATGTCACTAAATTTACAGCGGATTCGAAATATTCATCGCTAAATTTTACCTACTACTGCTTCTCCGATAACTCTTTATGTCGGTAATTTTCGACGTTAAATTAGTTTGTTGATGAAAAACCTATTTTTTGTCGGTAATTAATGTTGTTAAAACTATTTTTTCTTGAAATGATATACCATAATTAATTAGATAAATAATTTTTATTAAAATAACTTCACAAACATTTAACGATTAATTTTTAAAAAATTATAATATCATAAAAATTTTAAAATATTTTAAAATAATAGGAATATTTTAAAGTATATAAAAGTGTTCTTACTTTTTTTATTTCTAAAGAGATTTAGTAAATGTAAAATATACTTTTCATTGAGAAACTTCATGAAGTGTTGACAAAATAGCTGGAGATGTCAAAAAAAGGTCCCCCCTTGACGAGTTGATCGGGCCACCCAACCGTTACTTCTAAAAACATCCTCTTAAGCATCCTTTTGTCAAAAACGCGTTTTGGAATTTTTCTTTAAGAAAAAATATGTCCGACGATTTGACACAAAAGATGCCTTACGTACTTCATGTCAAATCAAGATACCCTACATTTGTTACAAATATAATCGACTCCTTTTCTCCTCCTTTGTCTGTGAAATCCTCTTTCCTCGAATTTGTGTACCAACTCTTGAATCTAATGGGACAGAGTTAGTACACAAATTTAGTAACAGACGATCTGTCCCGCTTTGTCTCGCCCTTCCAATCTCAAGCTCAAGCTCTTCACTGTCCCATGGAGTTCATCTTGTGATCTTCTTTCTTACGACTCTCGTGAATTTTATTCTGCAACCAACAAGTTATAAGTAAAAAACAGTGCGTAGCGTAATCAACAATAGAATGTGTTGTAATAATGTCAAGATCCTAAAACAATTCAGAGTTGATATGTGTTACGTTAGGTTAAATAAATCGAAGGAGAAAAAAGAGAGACAAAATAAGGAAGTACCCATGAGTCCTACTGCTAAGCAAATAACTCCCATTTTATGTGTAACCCTTGAAGATTAAGATTCTCTCCAAAATCAAGCAAATGGTTTGCCAACTTCAGCAGAGGAGTGTTCAGGCTAACAGAAACAATGGTGTGTGTTATGGCATATTGATGAGCACTCGTCGGGGATTTATAGACACTGGTGGGATTGGTGAGAAAGAAGAATCACAGTGGAATGCTTTGTAAAGCTGTGGATGCGATTTACTCACTCGAATACGAGTGTTTTATACATATATACACATGATATCCTCTATTAAAATAACTTCAAAAATAATTAAAACATTTCTTTTAACAATTGCCGATATCATAAAAATTTAAAATAATTAAACTATTAAGAATATTTTTAAATAAATACAATTATATGTGAATGCATACATTACAAGAAAATTATAAAACACTGACTGCAAAAATTTGTAGTAAATTAGCGACAGAAGCAAAAATTTGTCTTTAAAAGAGGAGGAAATTTTACTACTAACTTTGTCAACGGAATTTAGCGATCAACTAATGAATATCATCGTAAAAATAGGTGCTAATGTTCTCGGTAAAAATTCCTGACAGAATTTACCGATAAAAATAAATTAAAACTAAGGTCACGTCATTTAAATTGGAAGGAAAACGACGACATGCCTTCCAATTTAAACGACGTCATCTACCTTCCAATTAAATCAATAGACACCCCCTCCCCTGATTTATTCTTCGTCGTCTTTGTTCTTCGTGTTCTTTTCTTCTTTGTCTCGTCCATCTCCAACCGATTTGACTTTCTTCGTCCATCCATCTGTCGTCTTTTCTTCCATTTTCGAGTTTGGTCGTCTTTGCTATTGGGTTTATTTTTATGCTTCATTTTGTGTTGTTAAATGGTTTTATATTCGTTGGTTTTGTTTGTGTGGATTGAGTTGTTAGGATTTATTTTGATTGTTAATGGGTCGGTGGTTGTTGTTTTGTGTTAATGTTAGTGAACAATAGCAGTTTTGAAACAAACTAGGGATGAATTTGTTAAGCATACCAAGTGTTCGATGAAAGTTCTATTAGGGATGAAAGTTCGAGGAATTGGTTGCTTGAGTTTCTTTAATGCTTTGTTTTGTTATTTTGGATTGGTATTTTTAGTTTAGTTAACCATACCTTTAAATATATCAGTCTCTTTGTTTGATTAGATAATGTAAAGATATTTAGTACCAGTAATTGTAGACCTTATAAGAATGATCCTCATATTCATTACACTAATTTGTAAGAATAAAAGGTACATTAACCTAATTAATCTTTAGTATTGTTCAAAAATTACGCACAAAATCAAATTGTATGAAAGATTAGTTAAGTATCCTAAGAACATTACAAAAGTTACGGTTAGGTGAACCTAAACTAACTAGGATAAGTAATCAATTAGTGGATAGGCGTCCTAAATATCCAAAGGGCATTATAAAAGACATTTTGGTTAAGCTTTACAAGTTGATCTTTGCTATTGATTTTGTGAATTTTTAGGTGGGTTGATTTAAAGGCTTTCTTGACCTTTGGAAGACCTTTCCTAGCTATTGCTAAAGTTATTATATATTTCCATAATAAGAACTTACTAATAAGGGTAGGAGATGAGGAAGTATGTCTTTAGATATGTATAGCTATAAGATAATAACTCGATAAAGATGATAGTTATTTCTCTAAAGATGTGGTTGATAATGAAATTTCTCATATCAAGGAGAAGACAAGAGATGATAACCCTGTTATATTAAACATGTGTCATATTTAGAGGATAATAAGCTTATGATTTGAAATTGAGTAGGATGAATATCTAATAGACATATAAATAAGTCCTTATTAGGAGGCAACCTAATGATTTAGGCCATTTTATATCAATTTAGTAGCCCTAAGTTTCTTTAGCATTTGTTTTTATATATAATTTGTTGATTTTTGCTTATGTTTTAAGGTAGAAGAAGCCTTAAATTTAGGGATTTAAGTGTGTTTTGAAGTTCTCTTACTATTGGATTATAATACCTACTGCTAGTTTGTACTTACTCATGAAACAACTGTCAAGCCTTTTATTTTTAGGGAAGTATCAGTTATCATAATTTCCTTCCGTCCTCTTATTTCCTAGGCTTTCATAGTTCTTTTATGTTTTGTACATTAAGAAAATTGTACAGATATACTGTAAGGGAGGGAATTAAATTGTTATACTTATTAGTTTTGTTATCATTAACTTGTTAAGGAATAATTGTGGGTAAAATTAATTTTTAGTGAGCATTAATTGAGGTAGTTCTTTATAATCATTGTCAATTCTCCATATTCTCTTGATAAATTGCACCTAATTAGTGGTATTAATAGGAAAGATCTCAAGTCCTCCTTCGTCCTTAGGTAAATTGGAATGCTATGATATGTAAGAGGTTGATTAAAGAATCTTACACTTGTCTTGCATTCAACCAAGTTTAGAATTACACTAGCTTTATAAAAAATTAAGATCTATCTCTTTTCTTCATTGATTGAGATTCTTGAAAGGACTTTGAAAATATTTAAAGATGACATAAGTCTACTGATTGAATGCTCATAGGTTTTCATGGAATTCCTCGTCAATTTCAGGTACCTTACATACACCATTGGACTTAATATAAATTAGTTATAATCATCATCATTTACTTGCGGTGCAGTCATATTGCTCAAAAGACTTGGACTTTAGGCATTAGCGAAGTGTATAGAGAAAAGATGAATAAATGATGTAAATGTGAAGGGACAGAGAGATAGAAAGCAAGAACCTTGGATTAAGTATAATAATGTACTCAACAATCTTTTTAACAAAGACAACTAAAATATGCTAGTAATGTAGAGTTGCATTTTTAAAACTCCCTCGCTAGGATCGATAATTGAATGTAAACATTTAGCTACTCTTAGGCAATTTTGTATAATTATCAATTTACAGTTATTTTCAAGATACTTATTGTTGTATATTATAATTTTTTATTTTATATTACTAATTAGGATAATTTTTACTTTATATTATCAATCAACTTATTGTTTAGAAAAATTAATTATAGAAAAAAAATTATCAACAAAAAACTTGGGAAGGAAGTGAGACATGGTGGTTAAAATTATCATATGTAAATTACCGACGAGATTATATATTTCGTACGTAAATTACCAACAGAATTACATTTTCTGTACGTAAATTTAGTGACAGACATTGTTTGTCCGTAGGTAAAAGTTATCGACGAAATATTCTAATTATGTCAATAAATAAATTTACCTACAGAATATTTTACCGTCGCTAAATTTTTCAACAGAATTAAAATATTATGTTGGTAAATTTTACTTCCGACCACTTCTCCAATGACTTTTTTTGTCAGTAATTTTTGACGTTAAATGTGCTAGTTGATGAAAAATCTATTTTTTGTCAGTAATTTTCATTGCTAAAACCAATTTTTCTTATAGTGATACACTATAATTAGTCACATAAATAATTTTAATTAAAATAACTTCGTAAACATTTAACTATTATTTTTTAAAAAATTATAATATCATAAAATTTTTAAAATAATTTAAAATAATAGGAATATTTTTAAATATATAAAAGTACTATTACTTTTTATTTCTAACAAGATTTAGTGAATGTAAAATATACTTTTCAAACTTGAGAAACTTCACGAAGTGAAGTGTAGGCAAAATTGTTAGAGATGTCAAAAAAGGTCAGCCTAATTTTGGTTTGAGTTAATTAGGCTACTCTAACTGTTACTTCTAAAACAACGTCGGTTTGAAATTTTAAAAAAAAAAAGATATGGCGGGCCGAGCCACGGGCTACCATCGCCCGAGTCTTGGCCGAGTCGGCTCAGGGGTAATTCGGGCCTCGCTTGACTCAATCCATTAATATCTCTAAAAGTAGGTCATCCCTGACCTGACCTTCGGCTTATTGACATCTTTAAAAATAGCTTAAATTTTTGCATATTCCAAGTAATTACTTAACAAAAAAAGAGGAAAATTCTGCAAACCCTTTTAGAGATTTTGCAAGAGGAAGATGCATAACCTACCCACGTAAGTTAACAAAACGCTTTGACTAAAGCACAGTCTATTGGTATAGGAGGCGGCCTCGTCCACTCTTAGACTTTATCTGGCCGAAAAAACACTCGTATTCGAGTGCCTAAATTGCATCCACAAGTTGGTTAGACTTTATCTGGTGGATATATAAAACTAAAAAACACTAGTATTCGAGTGAGTAAATCGCATCCATAGCTTGTTATACGAGTAATAAGATCTTCTGTCTAATTTTATTTTATCTTATTTTGTCCCATTAAATTTTAACCATTTATTTTATAGAATTCACACAAAATTTATGCAAGACCCACATAAATAAATAGTTAAAATTTATTAAACACAATAAAAAATCATAATATTAAACAAAAGATCTGAACTCGTTATATAAGGCCCTGTCTTCCACTTCTAGACTTTACCTGGTCGATACATAAAACTAAAAAACGCTTGTATTCGATTTCGCATCCAGAGGTGAGTCATACCCTAAACGCAAAAGTTTCTGTAGTTGAGAAGGACACCTGAGTTGATTAACCTGCAAAAGTTTCTGTAGTTGAGAAGGACACCTGAGTTGATTAACCTGTCTGAAGAATCTAAGAAATTCCATGGAATCAATGTTTGCATCGCCGTTAGAGAGTCAAATCTCTTCTACCCTAATCGAGAAAGAGATCAAAGACTCGAAAAAGCCCTAAGTCGTTAGAATGCCATACATCGCATGCCGTCCACTTGGTACCCACTGTAAGATCCTCCCCTTTCCTTCGATGAATCCAATTAGAGTCGATGCACATGCACGCACGTATTAATATTTGAATTTATGCCTTTTGTAATTTGTACCCACCAACCGAAAAAAGTGAAATAAGCAAGGATTGAGCACTGAGGGAGGTCAATAATATGATCGTAGAAAGAGCCTCATTATTCAAGGCATTATATATCTGCTATCACATTTTAGAGAAATAAATGTTCCTTAAAAGCATTTAAAAGGCCTGCCATTGACTAGTCATCATGTTCATAGGAAGTAGAGGTTCCATCACCTAGTTTATGAATGATTTCATCCTGATTCTTTCCCTAAGTTTGAGGATGTGGAACATTGTCTATTACAAATTATTATTTGATTTTAAACGAAAGAAATTCTAATCTTTTATATAGAAACTATGTATACCCATTTCCTTTAAAAGAGTTCTTTATAATCATTGGGAATTCTCCATATTCTCTTGATAAATTGCACTTAGTTAGTGGTATTAATAGGAAAGATGTCAAGTCCTCCTTCCTTAGGTAAATTGGAATGTCCTGATAAGTAAGAGGTTGATTAAAGAATCTTACACTTGTCTTGCATTCAATCCAGTTTAGAATTACTCTAGCTCTATAAAAAATCAAGAGCTATCTCTTTTCTTCATTGATTGAGAGTCCTAAAAGGACTTTGAATATATTTAAAGATGTCATAAGTCCACTAATTGAATGCTCATAGGTTTTCATATCAATGGAATTCCTCGTCAATTTCAGGTACCTTACGTACACCATTGGACTTAATAGAAATTAGTTGTAATCATCATCATTTACTTACGGTGTAGTCATATTGCTCAAAAGACTTGGACTTTAAGGATTAGCGAAGTGTACACAGAGAAAAGATGAATAAATGAGGTAAATGTGAAATGAAAGAGAGATAGAAAGCAAGAACCTTGGATTAAGTATAATAATGTACGCAACAATCTTTTTAACAAAGACAACTAAAATATGATATTAATATAGAGTTGCATTTTTTAAACTTCCTCATTATGATGGATAAGTGACTGTAGACATTTTGCTCTTCTTAAGTAATTTTCTACGAATTATCAATTTACAGTTATTTTCAAGATAATTATTGTTGTACATTATAATTATTTATTATATATTACCAATAAGGATAATTGTTTCTTTATATTATCAATCAACTTATTGTTTAGAGAAATTAAATATAAAAAAATCAATAGAAACCTCGGGAAGGAAATGAGACATGGTAGTTAAAATTATCATACGTAAATTACCGACGAAATGATATATTCTATATGTAAATTACCAATGGAATAACATTTTCTTTAGGTAAATTTAGCAACGGATATTGTTTGTCCGTAGGTAAAAGTTACCGACGAAATATTCTAGTTATGTCGGTAAATAAATTTATCTACAGAGTTTTTTTTTGGTAAATATCTACAGAATTTTTTACCGTCGCTAAATTTTTCAACAAAACTAAAATATTATGTCACTAAATTTATGACGGATTCGAAATATTCGTCGTTAAATTTTACCTATGACCACTTCTCCGATGACTCTTTATGTCAGTAATTTTTGACATCAAATTTGTTTGCCGATAGAAAATCTATTTTTTTCTGTAATTTCCATTGCTAAAATCAATTTTTCTTGTAGTGATATATCATAATTAGTCACATAAATAATTTTTATTAAAATAACTTCACAAACATTTAACTATTATTTTTTAAAAATTATAATATCATAAAAATTTTAAAATAATTTAAAATAATAGGAATATTTTAAAATATATAAAAGTATTCTTACTTTTTTTATTTCTAATGAGATTTAGTGAATGCAAAATATACTTTTCAAACTTGAGAAACTTCGCGAAATGTAGGCAAAGTTGTTAGAGATGTCAAAAAGGATCCGGCCTGATTTTAGTTTGAGTTTATCAGGCTACTCCGACCGTTACTTTTAAAACAATGTCGTTTTGGAATTATTTTTAAAAAAAGACATGGTGGTCCAAGCCATGGGTCACTATCGCTTAGGTCTTGACCAAGTCGGCTTATGAGTAGTTCGGGCCCAGCTCGGCTCAACCTATTAATATCTTTAAAAGTTCGTCATCTCTGACCTAACTCGGACATCTCTAAAAATAGCTGAAAATTTTGCATGTTCCGAGTAATTACTTAACAAAAAAGGAGGAAAATTCCTCAAACCCTTTTAGAGATTTTGCAAGAGGAAGATGCATAACCTACCCACGTAAGTTAACAAAACGTTTTGACTAAAGCACAGTCTATTGGTATAGGAGGCGACCTCGTCCACTCTTAGACTTTATCTGGCGGAGAAAACACTCGTATTCGAGTGACTAAATCGCATCCACAGCTTGGTATAGGAGGCCCCCTTAGACTTTACCTGGTGTATATATAAACCTAACAAACACTCGTATTCGAGTTCGCATCCACACCTGAGTCATAACCTAATCGCAAAAGTTTCTGTAGTTGAGAAAGACACCTGAGTTGGAGTTGATAAACCTGTCTGAAGAACCTAAGAAATTTCATGGAATATTCAATTTTTACATCGCTGTCAGAGAAATTCCATGGACTCAATGTTTGCATCGCCGTTAGAGAGTCAATTCTCTTCTACCCTAATCGAGAAAGAGATAGAAGACTCGAAAAAGCCCTAAGTCGTTACACTCGAATGATAAATTGACCTTGTAAAACGTAGTGCATTGAGTTTTTAGTGCTAAACGTTGTCGTATGCTTACCTAGGGAAATTCAGTGATTCAAGTGGGTTTATCACACTTGGGAGCTATCCCTCAGTTCACGTAATCTAAAATATTTATTAGTGAAATTTTAAATTCTCAAAAAAAAAAAAAAAACGCATCCGCAGCTTTACAAAACATTCCCCTGTGATTCAATAGACTAAAATATTGCTTCCCCTTTAATGTCCCC
>JAOTAX010000003.1:30570987-30582318 GCA_025629825.1 Erythroxylum guanchezii | reverse complement strand
CAGGCTAGCCCAAACCATGTTTATCTTCAAAAATTACAAACAAATCCATAGTTTATACCCATTGACAATGTTCCATAATTTGCCCAATTAAGAAGGGATATAGAAAATGACATAGTCGCAACTTAAGCTAAATTCAACCCTAAAACTTGAAAAACAGAGACAGAAGAGATGGCAAACTCACACAATACAGTACAAAACAGTATCACCAATTGTAAATGAGATGAAAAACCCACAACTTTTGTCATTCAAAACCATTTTCAATACATTTTATCAATAAGGTCGACACAAAAGGAGGAGCTTGAATCAAGAAGGGAGCTGTAGGAAGACTAAAAATTGACAAAGATTTTCCCTTTTTAACTTCAGTTCCAAATTAAAGACTATGAAAGATTAAGTTAAAGTCACTAATATTTATAGAAGATGATAGAAAAAAATAAACCCATAAAATTAAAATCCAGAATCACCTTCAATGACGGTTTCTTTAGCCTCGTTGACGATGCGTCTAGGACAAGAATAAATGGTGGCCACCGAGCGAGACCAGGAGTAAGAGGATGAAAGGAAGCAAAGCTTAAGGCCTCGGGACTGCAGCAAGCGGAGAAATCTATGGGTACCTTCAGTTCCAAATTAAACACCAACTACGACCTTCAGCAAATCAAACACGAAGAAAAAACAACAGTGGGCATCAGAATGTGTACCTTAGGAATTAACATGCGTGGAGGAGCAATGGCAGCGACGTTGAGACAAGATTTGAAGGCGTCTGCTTTCGTTGAGAGAGCGCAGAGAGTGGTCTGTGAGTGGGAGAGAAATTCTCAAAACCAGCTTTGAACCTAATGTTAATATTAGCTAAACGACCGAGTTCTGATTTCTTTACCAACTCTTCCCCGACGTTTGGTTTACAATAAAGTCGTAATAAGTATTTGGCCATGTTTTAATTGTACAACGTCTCAATTAGTACATCCTTTCCACGACATTTTAATATAATGTCGAAGAAACCTTAATCTTTTACTGACGTTTCAAAAACATCATGATAAGGTTATACAATCTGCGACGTTTCCTCAGTCAAACGTCGCAGATTGTCTTCTTTTTTTTGTAGTGTTACCTTATTATGAGAATTATTGAAATTGAAAAAAAAATCCTTTTTTGGCCTTGTAGCAAAAAAAAAGGAAGTATGAGGATGAAGTGTCATTATTTTAGCATTTAGTCCTATGCCAATGCATTCAAATTCAACATTTTTAAGAAAATGATTGGCCCTTAATTCAAATTTGAAAGTTTAAAATAAAGAAGCAAAACACCAATAGTCAAGAAGGCATTAAGAAGATTTGGGTTGACAAAATATTTTATTTTGCAAATTTGGATTAGATTATTGGAATCAAAGTGAAATTTGGAAGAAATAGACTAATGTGATATTAGCTTTCATAGAAATTGCAATTTTCAAACTTAAAAGAAAAAAACATGTTTAAGGTTGTTAGAACTTATCATAGTTAAATCTAAGTGAAAATAAGTGAAGTTATTATTTATGGGATCCAAGGACTCACAACAAAAATATTTTCACATAGGATTAGAGTAACTATAAATAGAACCGCCAAAAGAGCAAATCATAGAAGTTTCTTCCACATTTTCCAACTCTTCACTAAGGTTTCTTTTCATCTCCTTAGTGTACGCTAGGGCAAGTTTTGTTCTTTAAATGGTAGCCATAGTTATGGTCATTGTTGGCTAATTTTCTATATCTTGATTGAACAAACTAGAAACCTTTTGGAACTTTGAAGATTGGAAGGGAATTGTCTCTTTCATTTATTCATGTATTGCATTGTTTTTTGTGCTTTTGTTTCATGATTATTTTCGATGAATTTCTAATATCCGCAATCAGTTTATTGATTGAAATGGTCATTTGCTACATTAAATATTGCATACGTGAAATTTTAATTATTTAATTATTTATAGCAACTAGAAGTTTTAATTTACTACGTAAAAAATTATTATTTTTAGGAAAAGCATTCAGCTAATGCAACTACGCATGCTGTATTATCTTGCTTTAATGTTTTTTCTTTTCTTAAAACTATTATTTAATTAAACTTTAGGTTATATCTAAAGGTTGTTAAACAATAAAGAATAATTGAATTACATATTTTCAATTAACTAATCATAAGGAAAGACATATATTTAATATCACATTGAATATATGATTAATGAAATAATTATTTGTTTACCTATAATCAATCGTAGTTTAAAAAGATATAAACAACTATAAACCAAGGTTTCTTTTATCGATAATTCTCATTTATTATTTTCTTTGTCATTAAATTTCATATTATCACAAGCCCCCTACTTTATTGAATATTTTCTTTTGTAATAATTAACAAACTATAATTTCTCGTGGAATCGACTCCCGCTATCATATATTACATTTGTTTTATTACAATAAGGTGGGATCTAATTTTGGGTGTAGGTGATAACTCCACCAAATATGACATTGTTTAATAAAGCAAAAACATACAAGAGGGGGGTGAATTATGCGTAAAAAAAATTGCAAGGCACTATCAATTCGATAAGAGCCTGCTAAACAATATGAGTCTGTGGATAAAAAGGGCCTATTAACTTTGGAAAGGATCCTTTTAACGTTTAAAATGAAAGGAGCCTGTTAATCGTTTAAAAAATGAAAGGTAGCCTATTATTGTTTGAAAAGAAAAGGATTCTATTAACTTTCAAAAATGAAAGGAACCTATTGCGATATTAAAACAGAAGGAGATTATTATAAAACTAAAAGAGCCTCTTTACAAATTGAAAACACAAACACTATAATGCGAAAATTTAAAAGTTAAGAACAGAGAAAGAATGACAAAGTCGATTTATACTGGTTCGGTTTATAATAAAGCCTATGTCCAGTCCTCAAGTATCTAACTTGAGTATTTCACTATAAAAACTCTAAGTCGTAACTTTTGATAAGCCTCTCCAAGCTCACAAGTACATATTTTTCAAGGTTCTTCAACCTTCCACACTCGTATATTTAACAATCTTCTACAAGCTCTCAACAAAAATTAATATAGAGTTTGCTTAATGTAACCTTTCAAGGAATAACAATATCTCTCAAATAAAGTGATTTTACTTTCTAAGGCACAAGGTGTTTTCAACTAATCGTTGCTTCATTTTTATTCTAAGTTGACTTTGTATCTAACAAATCATTAATATTATCTTACTAGAATCTTCCAACATTCAGACATTAAGAGAAAAGTTTTGACAAAATATCAGAGCTAATTGTTTAAATTATGTGATTAGCAAGTTCCTTCAGGATATTGTGGAATCATTTCTAATAAGGTAAGTTCGTTAAGAAGGTTCCTGTAAGAAAGGAATCATTTATCCTATGATATCATTTCCTTTTAATAATTATATCGTTAGCTATACAAGGAAATAAATCCAATTTGAAATTTGAAATATTATAAAGTTATTATCAAAATCATTAATAATAAACCTTGAGCTAACAATCTCTCCCACAAGCAATAACAAATATATTTTCAAAATTCAAATAATAACAAAGGAATTTGAGAGATACCTATAAACTTTATATGTTCTTACTTACAGTCATGATTAGAAGGAGCCTTTCTGTCTTTCTTACAACCTGTAAAGAAAGGAGCCTATGTTTGTACTAGATTTAAACTTTACAAATTCAGTTCAACAATATTTCAATAGTTAGCAAAAATATGTCACAGATATATCATCAAAAGAAAGTATATCATTAACTCTCCCTTTTTATCATTATCAAAAAGTATAGGGGAAAGAATTAAACAATCAACAAGCAAATCAAAATCACACAAAGATGTAAAAAATAGTTGTCAGAACAACGTGCATGTTTTAAAAGCTAAAATGACGCTATTTAATAACTTTCTTTTTAAGACATGTGTATTAAACCCTATTAAACTAAGAGGAGCCTTCTAGTTTAAAAGGGATCTTCTAAACTAAGAGGAGCCTATCTTAAAAATGGATTAGAAGGTGCCTATTAATATTTGCAAGAGAAGTAGCATAGAATTTTCATAAAGAGTTAATATTAGATAATCTGCACATACCAAGCTCTTTTCTTAACACACAAAATCAGTATTCAGAGAGTGGCTTAATAAAGATATTAGCTACTTGATTTTTAGCTTTAACATGCAAAAGATCAATGGTTCCTTCTAAAACATAATCTATAAGAAAATGATGTTTGATTTCTATATGCTTTGCCCTAGAATGATGCACAGGATTCTTAGAGAGATTTATTGCACTTGTATTATCACATAGTATAGGAATATGATCAAAGTTTAGAGAAAAGTCATAGAGTTTATGCTTCATCCATCATATTTGAGCACAATAGTTGGCAGCTGCTATATATTCCGCTTTAGTTGTAGAAAGCACTGTGCAATTTTATTTCTTGAAAGACCAAGAAACTGGACATCCTTTAAGAAATTGGCAGTGACCACTTGTGCTTTTCCTGTCAACTTTATCATCTGCATAATCTACATCATAATAGCAACTATATTAAAAGAATAAGTTTTTGGATACCATAATCTAAAGTCCATAGTTCCACAAAGATAGCTAAAGATCCTCTTGACAGCTTGAAGGTGGCTTTCTTTTAGATTTTATTGAAAGCGTGCACAAAGACACACAATAAGTATAATATTTGGTCTTCAACTTGTGAGATATAGTAGTGATCCAATCATTTCTCTATACTTTGTTTCATCCGTAGCCTTGCCTTTTTCATCCTTATCAAGTTTAGTTCCAAAATATATAAGAGTACCCATCGATTTTACATTCTTAAAATGAAATTTCTTGATGAGTTCCTTTGTGTATTTGTCTTAACTAATGAAGATTCCTTTTTTTGTTTGCCTAATTTGCAACCTGAGAAAGAAAGATAGTTCTTGCATCATGTTCACTTCAAACTCCCCTAGTATTAAAATTGAGAATTCTTCACAGAAGGATTGATTAGTTGTACCAAATATTATATCATCAGCATATATTTGCATTATAAGTAAATCGTTCTCCTTTTCCTTAATAAATAAGGTTTTATCTACCTTTCCTCTTTCAAAGTTATTCTCAAGCAAAAAGTTACTTAACCTCTCATATTATACGTGAGAAGCCTACTTTAGACCATACAGAGCTTTAGTCAACTTTGTCACGTCGTTAGTATGGTTTTCATCTTCAAAACTTGGAGGTTGCTTAACAAATACTTCTTCGTTAATATATCCATTTAACTCTTGGCCAAGTCAACAATGAGCGTAATCTTCTCAAGAGCAAGCATAATCTTCTCTTATCTGTTTGTAGTGTAGCTTTAGATATCTTATCTTTGTTTTAGATATAGTGTAAAATCTAAGTTGTATTCAACCTCTCTCTTGTAACAAACTTTGACTATATAAATACAGCAGTAGAATCTGTTCAGGGTGTGTAGGAAGAGAATATTTTACGCCCTCCTTCTTACATCTTTCTTTATGGTATTAGAGCAAACA
This sequence comes from Erythroxylum guanchezii, assembly GCA_025629825.1. Lineage (NCBI taxonomy): Eukaryota > Viridiplantae > Streptophyta > Magnoliopsida > Malpighiales > Erythroxylaceae > Erythroxylum > Erythroxylum guanchezii. Next base: position 30,576,850 of record JAOTAX010000003.1, on the reverse strand, counting down.
AAAGCTTAGATATTAATCAATAACTCTGTCATCATGAATCCCTCATCCTCAAAACTTACCTTGTTACAAGTAAATCTTCATCATCTGATTAATATGTGTTCTGTTAAGCTTCAACCAGATACCTACCTCATATGGCAAAACCAAATGCTCAATTACTTTGACACAATGAAGATAACCCATCTCATTGAAAACTCTCCACCTGAAAAAATTACCATTGACAAAGATGGTAAAGAAACTACAAATCCCAAATATGAAGAATGGCGTGACGATGACATCACCCTTAAGTACTGGATTATGGGGACTCTAAAAGAAGAGTGTATGTTCCTGAAAGTTGGATGTAAAACTGCTCAGGATATATGGATTGTACTTGAAGAGAATTTCTTGAGTGTTACAAAGGATAAGGAATTCCAGCTTAAGTACAAGCTTCAAAATCTGAAGATGGGGACTCGATCACTTTAAAAGTACCTCAAAGAATTCAAGAAGTTATGTGATAGCCTTTGCGGCTATACACAAAACCGTTGCTGACGATGACAAAGTCTTCATGTTCTCAAAAGGCCTTGGCTCAAAATACTGCATAGTTAGAACTTTAATGCTTAGTAAGCCACTTTATCCTAATTTTGCTTAATTTGTCAATGCTATTGAAGGATATGACATTCGAGAAGTGGATGATCACGAGACCTCCAAGGTAGTTGATCATAATACTGCCTTTATTGCTCAACGAGGTAACGACGACGACAATTATGGCCACAGAGGTGGTGAGGGCAGGAACAACTTTACCTCACAAGGTCGAGGATTTAAGCAAGCTTGGCAAAATCAACCGGTTCACCGTCAGAGCCAAAGCTCAAATACTGCGGCCAATGAAACTTTAGGAGAAGGACAAAACGGGCGTACATATAGCTAAACAAAGGAACCATGTCAAATTTGTGGAAGGTATAACCATAAAGCTCTTGAATGTTTTTACAAGTTTGATTATTCCTATCAAGCCCAGCAAGATCTTCCACAAGCACTAGCTGCTGTTAATCTGAATGGGACAGATGATATTCAACAGTTCTTTGTTGACACTGGAGAAACGATCCATATGACAAACGCTGCAAGTAATTTAGATAATTTTTCACAGTATAAGGGATCTAACAAGACTATTGATGCTAATGGTAGCCACATGGATATATGGGTGATATGGCAATGAGAATGGATATAGTCAGTTGCCAAAAGACAACTCTTGCATTGTGGAATTTACTGACTCAGATTTTGTTGTTAAAGACAAGGACACCAACAGAATAATGGGCAGGGGGAGTAAGTTGGGAGACCTGTATACTCTTTAGGACAAGAAATCAACATTCCAAACATTCACTGCAATGAGGTCCGAAAGAGCGGCTGAAGAAGTACGGCATTCTCGAGACACTTCTATTTTTCAATGAGATGGCTTTCATTCTTCTCCTAATCGGAAGTATGGAGTAATTCTTAAAATTCAGATATAGAAATATTATTCATTCAACGATAATAAATTGCTAAACAATTGTTTTTCATTCCTTACCTATTCCCTGCTTTCCATACTCGTTAACTAAGCTTCATCTGAAACTACAAGACCTTTGCGATTCCTAAGAATTTCTTGAAGATGAGCTTCCCAGTCAACGCTTAATCACACTCGGGCTTCGACGTAGCCTAGAATCTATCCCAAGTCCTGTAGAGGAAAATGATGCATAATAACCTATTAGTCGAGGCAATCGATTCAATTAAGGGCATCCTAACATCAACTATGGGTCACATCGTCAAGTTAATCGAATAATTTTAGGGATTCCGTACCAATCGTACTTATAACACAGTCGTCCGCCCACACCCTGGTCCCTGAAGAGATAAGACGCCGTGACTTGCAGCGTTGCTCGCTCTTCTTACTCCCCTCATTCACATGCCTTCACTCCCATGACTTCATCTCGTATCGATCGCCCGAGTTATAAAAGAAAATTTGCTATAATGGTAAGCACAAATCTTCCACTAAACATATTTTCTAAACTTGAATTTAACTTAATCATCTGATAAGTATTGTCATTAACCACTTCAGCGTCTTTTCTTGTATGCACGTAAATCAGCATCTTTAAAGAGACATAGCCTAAAGCATCAGCACCTGAAGTTGTCCCCAGCCTAGCGAATGAACTTTGCGCCTGACGTTGTCCCCAGCTCAAAGAGCGAAATTTGCGTCTGAAGGTAGCCCCACCCAAGCCAGCAAACGCAAAAGCATCTATAAATAAAAATAATTTTTATTATACCAATTCATGCTTAATATAATGATATAATTATCAAAAACTAATTTGTCCTTTCTGACGCGAATATGTATGACGTTGCTTTAATTTCATGGATCATTTGAACGTGTCAGCCTACGGGTCTATCTCATTACATGTCCTAAAAATTTTAGGAGAAATAACTGAAATTTGTTGGACCAACATTAGCTGAATTTAGCTAATAAAAATAAAGTATAAAGTTGACCAAGCTGGTTTCATAAATATTTTGACACACAATGACATTGAGCATATTAGCATGTGTGGGATTCATGGCCTCTTTAGTTTAACTCATATTTTGTGTGTTGTGTACCTTAGCTGAGAAGAGTCGAGACTAGTTGTTCTTTGAATGTGAGTACTCTAAAGTGGTTTGGAGTCGTATTTGGCATTTGCTTGGTAGAACTCATTCCTCCTATGTGTGGACGGAGGTGTTGCCAGATCTGATTTGGGGAACTCGGCCCGGAAGGCCAGATAGTATCATACTTCAGATGGCTTTTCAGTTGGTCATTTACCACTTATGGAGGGAGAGAAATCGAAAGATTTATAAGCAACAGGAGCGACATAAGTATGAGTTAGCTGATAGTATTGTTAATGTGATTCATGAGGTTCTCATTGTCACTGGAAAGCATGAGGATATTAGCATGGAAATGAGAAGGCGATGGCATATTTAGAGTAAAGTAGTTGATTTTGGGTTGTTACTTGCAGTGGCTTTTGGTGATTGCACCGTTCCTTTTTTTCTTTAGAAAGGATTGTACAGTGTAGACTTATTGTTTGAGCAATATAATTTATTCAAATTTCAAAAAAAATTTATTCAAATAAGTGTGCACATGAACAATTTATTACTATGTTGTACAGAAAAAAAATAAATGAATTAGGTGAAGACTTGAAACGATAGGCGGAAAAAAAAATTCAGAAATCAATATAGAACCGTCTTAACAATTTTACAATTATTTTTTGATTGATATAAAAAGTCATTAAAATAATGGGTCATTGATATTTTGCTGCTTTATAATATCTACATAATTTGTTATGGTGATTTCGGATAATGTTAAATTGTCATTTTTGTGCTAATTTTGGATATAAATATTTTTAATGTGTTGAAATTATTATTCAAAATTAAAAGACTTATTTTTTAATTGTTCTCAAATGATTTTCAAGACATGAAAAATGTAATCGAATCAAAAAGATACAAGGAAAGTAAAGACAATTCGAATTCCCAGCTAGCAGAAAATAATTGACTAAGCGTAGGTACATGCAAGGAAAAAGATTAACTACAGAATTTGATTTGAAATCAGATTCGATCCACGCAAGATCTTCATGATCTTGAGAATCAAGTTGTTGCCTTATTGATGGGATCTGCGACCTGAATATGGGAGGAGTGTATCCACTGAAGATTACAACAGGAGGGAAGAGGGAGGAGATTGAAAATCATTAAAAAAAACATTCACTGTTTACGTGAGGATTGGCAATTTTTACGTTTCTGCATAGTTTCTGGTTTTTGGAAGATTTTTCGTATTTTTCTAGAAAAAGACTAGGAATGGAGACTTTGTATTTTGCTATTTTTTTTATTGATTTTTACTTTTGTTATGTGTAGCTAAATCTTTCTTCTTGGTTAAAGGGAACTACACTATCATCTAGTATATGTGAGATTTCTAAATAAAGTTTATTTCATTGATGAATATTAAGTGTCCTCTGAATTGCTTTTCATGATTGAATTGATTGATTTCTAGGGTACACAACTAAGAATTGATTTGTTTAATTTATAGCCAGATTAGTAGAACTTGATGTTCAATTTTGCTAATCCAAAGTAACAATTAGGATTACCATCTTTACGTTAGAGTTTGGAAATTCGAAGAAGATGCTTAACTTGATTAAATGAATGTTGAACATGTGTTGTTTTGTTCATTGGTTTCTTAGCTCTTAAAGCTATTAATCAATTAAACTTAAGATCGTATTTAAGTTGTTGACTAATAAGAATATTTAGAATACCTATTTTTTTTATATTTAATCTTAAGAGAATACATCACCCAATGAATGTTTGTTAATGGACTAAGTTTTATATCAAGGATCCATATTAGTTTGATAACGTAGGTGACCCGAAACTAAGGTTTGTTTATTGAATTTTCAGATCTGATTATTTTTGTTAATTTTTAATTTCTGCCATTTTTAATTTCTTAAATTTATGTGGATTGAACTCCCCCCAAATTGTTTTAGTTTTAAACTTGTATAATCTTTACAGTTAAAATTTCTCGCGGGAACGATCTCAACTCTTCACTAACTACATTTTTCATTGCTAGAGTTGGTATTAATTTGGTTGCAGTCAACAGTAGTACCAAATTTTGGCATCATTGTTGGGGAATTTCTTGACAGTATATGTATGTTACACGAGTAAATAAGACAACTTAACTAGTATTTGATTCAGAGATTGAGAAGACAACCAAGAGGTTACGAAAACAAACAAAACAACAACAACAAGTGCAGAAAACGACAAGGATGGTTACGAATCACACTCTTCGTGAACTAGCCGTGCCCACGGATGCTCAACAGCCTCACTGCATCAACTTTCCAAATTTGGGGGACAACAACACTTTTGAATTAAAATCTGAGTTGATCCATTTATTACCGATTTTCAGAAGTCTACCAGGAGAGGATCCTTTCAAACATTTGAAGGAGTTTGACGTAGTTTGTATGGGTATGAAGCCAACAAATGAGATGGAAAAGCAAATCATTAAGAGCTGAAATGAAGAGATTCTTCTTTATTCTCTCAAAGATGATGCTCAAGATTGATTGTACTATTCAGCTAGTGAAAATGTGTAAGCATGGGTTGAAATGAAGAGATTCTTCTTTAAGAAATACTTTCCAATATTAAGAGCTGCAAACATTCGAAAGGAAATTTGTAGAATTCGACAACACATGGGGGAGACATTTTACGAATATTAGGAAAGATTCAAGAAACTTTGTGCTAGCTGTCCCCATCACCAAATAACCAACCAGATGTTGATTCAATACTTTTATGAAGGTCTTTTGCTCACAGATAGGAGTATGATTTATGCTGCAAGCCGTGGAGCTTTAGTTGACAAAATACTGAGAACCGCAAAGGATTTGATAGCAAATATGGCTTCCAATACACAACAATTCGGGATAGGCACTGGACATGGTTCAAAACACGTAAATGAGGTGAATGTGACAGCATTGGAGAAAAGATTAGATTGTAAACAATCTAGAAGGGGGGTTGAATAGATCTCTAATCTTTTTCAATTTGTGCCTTATTTCCATCGTCAGATACAGTTTGCTTCAATCATAAGTCGACTTGTCGTGTGCATAAGTCGACTTGTCACTCTCCATAAGTCGAGTTGTGAAGTATAACTCGACTTGTGACAGCTTTTTCGTAAAAACTTTTCTGCTCTTAAATACCTCGACTTGTGTAGTATAACTCGAGTTGTGTCAGTGTATACCTCGAGTTGTGTCAGTGTATACCTCGAGTTGTGTCAACGATTTCATCTCCGCTCTTTGATAACTCGAGTTGTGAATACTTGTAACTCGACTTGTTGATCTCCAACGGACACTTTTATTCAAGTCTTCATTTTTAA
>JAOTAX010000003.1:30538340-30553264 GCA_025629825.1 Erythroxylum guanchezii | reverse complement strand
GCTATTATAAGGTATGACCCAAATAAAAGTGGTCTAATAAAGTTTTGAGTTATTGGATCCAAATCATCTAATTAAAGTATGGCCTTAGATATGTGTAAAAACCCAAGTGTTACATTTCATATTTATGACAGGCAAATAGGTAATTGACACTAAGCATATGAATATGTGGTTATGATCCTCAAGAGAGGCTTAAGGATTTTCTTTTCTTTTGTCCCATTAAGAGAAAAGATAGACAACCTAAAGACATCTCTTGTATGATCAATACAAACCGCATCATCCTATACGTGATTACTCTGATGGATTCAAGTATGTTTTTGCTATCTAGTTACTTTTGATAATCTGACATGATAGATCTTGGTTTTGTGTTGTGATTTGTTTGAATCTTACGTAGATTGCATCAAATTCAAGTCTTTTACTCTCTATCTTTTGTTTCTTTATATTCCCCTTTACCTGGAAATATATGGGTAGAGCTTGATGAAACTATAAATTCATGACGTTATAGGAAGTACGGTTTAATTACTCAAAATAAAATATTAATTATAGAATCGTGAACATATAGTTCTCACAATATAATATGTAAATGCATATTTGTAGTATTTGTTGCAATCGACATATTACAAACTTATTTTTGAACAAATTAATTTGCTTTCCTTCACCCTTTTGATTTTCTACAGGTGATTTTGATTGATTGATTAACATTTGTTAAGTGTGAATCCTAATTGGTAAGGAAAGGAAAATTTTATATCTTTTATAATTTAATATGACACATCTTTTATTTAACTGAATGAACAATCAGGATTGCTGAGCTATTTAATTCTTTATTAGACTTAAACATAACTAGTTAATTTACTGGTAACCATATTCTAACATTCTCCTACTTAACCTAATAATAACATTATTAAAATTAAATAACATAATTCAAAACACGAAAATAAAATCTTGAAAGTTTACCATGAGTAACTTTGTATGATAAAATAACCAATGCAAATTATGATAGTTATACATTATTTACACAACATACTTTCTTTCATATATTATAGTATATTTGTTACTCACCATACTGGGACCATAAATAACGATATAATAACAAATTCTATCATGGTCTACAATTATGTCTTATAGAATGCACACTACAGGAAATCATTAATACAGAATTAGAAACACATAAATTACTTTAGAGTACTAGCATCATTATAAACGAATGTTATTCAATAGTACAACCAAGATCCATTTTATGTACATGTTCTTTTAATGTCTTTGGTTGTAAACTCTTACTTAACATATCTACCATCACCAAATGAATACTAATATGCACAATAAATATGTATTCCTTATTTTTGAACTTCCCCCTTAACGTTAAAATACTTAACTGTATATATTTGGCACCTTTTAAATATTTATCATTAGGTCAAAAGTACATTTTGAACACTAACATTTTAAAATATTCAAATTGAACCATAATATTTTCAAAACATTTAAAATAGATCATAAATGGACAAAAAATTCATTGAGGTTATCTCTCTATCAGTTAAATGTCATGTCAATGTTGACATAACATCATTTTATAATTTTAAATAAAAAGTGGGTCTCACTATCACGTAATTAGTTTTTTTTAATTAATCAAAAAGTGAGTCTTACATTCACGTTACATCGGGGTTACTGTTTACACATTTTAGACAGTGGATCCCATTTTCCACTAGCAATGAGGCCCATATTTATATATTTTAAACAATGGGTCCCATTTGTCATATGCCAATAGGCCCCCATTTCTATTTAAAAATAAAAAATAATGTTGCATTAGCATTGACATGACGTTTAACTGATGGAGAGTTAACCCCTTTAAATTTTTCATCCACTTAGGGTTTTTTTTTAGTGTTTTAAAACTGTTAGAGATCAATTTGAATACTTCGAAATATTATGGTTTAATTTACATTCTATTAAAAACGTTGAGATTCAAAATGTACTTTTAGCCTTTATCATTATTAGAGAATAAATTGTTACAAAATTATCATAATAAAATTTTGACAACTTGTTAATAGCGTTGACAATCCTATGTTCTAAAATAAAATTTAACAACCTCAATGCATGAATTGTGGCTTCGAAATATGACACAAAATTTTACCTTTATAGTGGATGAAGCAATAATAGTCTATCCAGTGCTCTTCTTTATATTGCTCCATTCACTAAAAGAAGTAAGTAACCAAACGTGGATTTTTTTCACTATCAAGACATCCAAAAAAAATCTGAATCTAAATCCATTCACTTTTAAATGATCATACCATGGATATATGAGTATATAGTTCTTTAAACCTTAGAGGTACTTCAATAAATTTTTTGTAGCTTTTCAATTAATAATTGTAGGGTTGTTTTGATATACGCTCAACATTTCAACCACAAAATTGATATCTTGTCTTCTATAGATTTGTAAATACATTAAACTTACCACAACCAAAGCATAAGAAATCAATTCCATCTCTTTTATTCTACATTATTCCTAGGATATTGTATAATTTATCCCCTTTATAAATAGGAATGATATCTACTAAACATTTGTCCATTTAAATCTTTCTAGAAGTCTTCTAATACAAGCTTTATAAGACAATTCCAACAATTCTTGTGATTTGTCAGAAAAATTCAATTCCTATCATATATAATGCTTCCCTTATATCTTTTAGCTTAAAATTGTTAGAGAGAAAATACTTTCTCATCTATCAGGCCCAAATTAATAAGTAAGATATCATTAACATATAGAACTAAGAAAATAAACTTACTCATTGATCTTTCAATTTATACATCAATGAACAATATTTTCCTAAAAATTGAAAGAAGTTATAGTATCGTTGAACTTAAGATACAATTGTCAAGAAGTTTGTTTAAGTCCATATATTGACTTATTAAGTTTATACATTTTTTGATCTTTTGTATTAAAAAAAAACTTCTAGTTCGTCCATAAATACATCCTTTTTTAGATTTCCAGTAAGAAAATTTGTTTTCACATCTATTTAGTGCAACTCTACATTATAATGAGCCATCAATGCCATTATAATGCTTAATGAGTCTTCTTTTACATAAGTGAAATGTCTCTATAATAAATAATACCTTTTTTAGTATAATCTTTGGTAACAAGTTTGGCCTTATAATCAACATTGTTATTTCAGTCACGTTTAGTTTTAAAAACTCATTTACACCTAAATCACTTAGAACCTTTTAGTAATTCAACGAGATCCCAAATTTTTTTTATATTCTATGGATTTTAATTCATCTTTCATATAATCAATGCACTTTTTAGACTCGGTATATAATATGGTTTATGAAAATGAAATGGGATTGATTTTAATATCAACATCTGAATCTAGTAAATAAACTATATAACCATTCAAAATAACTTAATTTCATTCTCCTTGAGATCTTCTCAAAGGTATTATTTCTTGTGGCTTAAGTACAATAGATGATTGTGAGTTAGTTTTTTACAGGTGTGCTCCTTTATTCAAGTATTATTTAGTGTTTTCTAAATTTTTATTAACTACTAGACTAATATTTGGAAAGAATATGGTTGAAGGAGCCTTTACAAAAAAAGGAATATATACACTTCATTGATATCCATATTTTATCATCCATTACTCCCACTAACTTCACCATTTTCAATGAATGTATCATTTTTAGTTTCTATTCTAGGACTACATTTTGAAAGATAAAATATAAACCCCTTAGATTTCTCTGGGTAACTTTTAAGATAACTAGCAATCATTCAAGAGTCTAATTTTTTTATATGGATTAATGATTCTTACCTTTATCGGGTAACCCCAGACATGTAAATTTCTCAAACTAGATCTCCTACTAGTTCATAGTTCAAAAGGAATTTTTGAAACTTTCTTACTATGAACCCATTTAATAAATACATAGAAGTTTTAGGGGTATACATTTACAAAGATTTAGGTAATGAGGAGTTACTCATCATACTCATAACCATATACATTAATGTCCTATTTATATGCCTTTTTGCCACACCAATTTGTTGAGGTATGCTTTGCAAATGGACTTGGACATTATCATGACTCATCATATTTCTTATGGTATTCACTCCCTTTATCAAATCTTATAACTTTCACTTTTTAGTTTAATTGTCTTTCAACCTCAGTAATATGTATATCAAACGCATCCGCTACTTGAGATTTTTATTAAGCAAATAGGCATACCATATCATGAGAACTTATCGATAAAGGTAATGAAATAATTTTCTCCACCAAAATATGGAATATCAAAAGGTCAAAAAAATCAGTGTGTACAATCTTAAAAAGTTGAGTGTTTTTTGTGGCTCTTTTCTTATTATGTTTAATTTGCTTTCCCTTAATATAGTCCACATATAGATTAGTAAAATCTAGATCTGGAAGAATCTCATTCTATACTAATCTTTCTAACCTTTCTTTGAATACATGACCTAAATATATATGTTATAGTAAGCAAATTTTGAATATGATATACTATGTTAAATTTCAACATTACCATATGTTATTGAATGTACATATATTATAGGGATTATAACTTGATTGTCATAAGTTTGGTTGTAGGGATTGGCAATATCTCCTTACCATCTTTAGGCACACAACGTGTATATAAATGAAGGTGTATAGTAAGTACAAATCATTAATTATTCATAATATGGTATCAAAGCCATAATTGGCTATCTGGAAGATTAAGTTTTTGCCCAAATGTAGAATTTCAATATAATTTAAAAGTTATTTTACTTGTCATAGTTACAAGTTTCTGTTCAACATTTTAACGTGATGTTTTAATCTCACCGTTGCCTTGGAGCAACTGTTAAAGTTGTCTCTTTATTACTATAAGGTCACAGGTTCAAGTTACAAAATTAGCTTCTTTATAAAAATATAAAGGGAAGGCATGACCCTCCGCAGACCCCTACAAAGTGGGGAGCCTTGTGTACTAAGTATGTTGACTTTTTTAATCTTATCGTTAACACAATTAGATTCATCAGCCACTGATTGGCCTTTGGTTGAAAGTCAGTCACTGGAGGTCTTACGAGTGCACCACACATGTCACCAGAAGGTTTGTCATCTACTCCCACGCGCCAGTAAGTGATAGTGCATATGTTGGAGCAGTATTGCCCCATAACCTCTCACAACATCGCCTCTCCCTCCCTACTTGCCTAGGTATCTAATCCACCACCACCATTGACTGCCTAAGGGGGTTTGCGCAATGCTTTGCCACTGTCACTATAGCTCAATAGCAAAGACCATTTCTTTGTGTTTGTGAAAATTTTTAATGAGATTATCACCTTAGGTAACTTATTTTCTATTATTGGAAACTAATGGATCTTTAGAGACAAGACAAGAATATAAAGTGGGTTGGTTATTAAAATCGATTTATGGTATAAAGCAGTCGTCAAGATAATGGTATATACGTTTTCATAATGTAATAATTTCATATAATTTTCATATACTTGATGAAGAACATTGTGTATATACTCAGAGATCCAAAGATAAATTTGTAATTTTATCTTTATATGTGGATGACATTTTAATTGCTTGTAATGAATATGAGTTTGTCAAACAAATCAAATATTGGTTGTCATTTGAATTTGAAATGAAAGACATAGGTGAAGGTGCATATATTCTTGGATTTAAGATTTCAAGATATCATTTAAAGACATTATTGTCACTTTTTTAAGCAACTTATATTTAAAATATTTTAGAACAATTTTGTGTGCAATATTGGAAACTGATAGATAATCCTATTGCTAAAGATGAAAATCTCAGCAAAAAGTTTTGCCCATCTACGCCATAAAAAATGGAATAAATGAAGAAAATTCCCTATTTTAGTGTAGTTGAAATTCTTTGTATGCCATGATGTATACAAGACCAGATATTTGTTAAGTTATTGGGATGGTGAGTAGATATCAATCAAATTCAGGATACAAGTGCATTGGAGAGTAGTAAAGAAAATATTGAGGTATCTATAGGATATTGTTGATTATGCATTTTGATCATAAGGCAACAACCTATGTATATAAAGGTACACAGATGTAGACTAAGGAGGAGATTAAGATGAAAGAAAATCTACCTATGGATTTCTTTTCTTAATTAAAAATGGTGTTATATCATGAAAAGGTAATAAACAATTATGTGTTGCTTTATCCACAATAGAAGCTGAATTTATAGCATTTTCAGCAACAGTTCAAGAAGTTGTATGGCTTAAATGATTTTCAGTTAGTTTAGTCACTCAAAGTGAGACTGATATAGTAACAATCAATTAAGACAATTAAGCAGCAATTGCTTATTGAAAGGACCCTAAATTTCATTTTAAAACCAAGCATAGAGGCAATTAATACAATTATTTGAAAGATATATTTGCATGAGGAGAAGTGAACGTAAAGTATATATCTATATAGGGTATGGTGGCAGACATAATGATAAAGCCAATTTCCCAAGATACAGATATTGGACACGTGAAGTCACCAGCATTATGTAGATATTAAAATGTAATTGATTAGCATTTCTCCATGTTATTCATTCATTGTATTGTCATGTATAAATTCATATATAAGTTGGCATTGTTTATTAAGTAATAAGAATTACTTAATACTTGATGCTAAAATATGTTTACTTTATATGACATATTTTTTGTATGAATCAAAAGTATGTCAGACAAATAAAAGATTGGCCTTCTTACATGGGCAATCGACTCTAATATTTGTGATGACTAGGGAAGAAGATTGTTTTAAGTTTATTATCAAGGTGATGATACAGAGCTAAAGTAAGAAACTTAAACTGTAAATACCGACTTAGATGATAAGTCAAAAGGAAATTAGTTTGGAGTGATCATATGAACATTATATCTATCTAGAGTTTCTAAATGAGAGTTCAGGAAGATAAAGTTAAGAGTAGATAAGTGAACTCAAATTAAAAATTAAGTATATTTAAATAATATTTGTACGATATTGCATTTATGAAAGACATAAGCTTCTAATTAATAGGAGATGACCGTTACATATGACTTTTACTATGTGTGGAGAAACGATCACAAAAGAGATTATTGTAAGTCTAAAGATCTCAACTTATATTGTGTGAGATTCTAGAGGTTAAATGAATCTCTTAATATAGCCTTATGATTCTTGTCTAATTCTTAAGAATTAAATTTAAAGTTTGCTACTTTAAAATGTTATCAAAAGATTATGTTTGATACAATCTTATGAGATAATTATAGGGAAGTAAATAAATTCAATTAACGATAATTGAGAACAGAGGAAACTCATTTTTTGATTGTTAACTCACATAAGAAAATTTGGTATTCAAAATTGGCCACCTACTCTGAGTAAAAGAATTGAATACATTATTACACGGTAAAATAGACGAGATCAAAGGATATTAAAATGCAAGATATTAGCTATGTTATAGCATACAAAATCTACTCAATGATTGATTTATTAATCGAGATGTCATATATTCCTAACATATATGTGACTATGTGCTCTCATTGTGTGTGTGTTGATCACACAAGTTATTAGACAAGTATGAGAATATGTAGAAATCATAGCATCTAAACTCATCATATGTGAGTGGGTCATGATAACAAATAGACAAACCGGATGAGTTTGAGATGTAATCCTTCCTTTGTTGACCGTTAATGATTAGTTAACAAATTGACATTATCTATAAATATGAGATAATGTTTATTTGAATGATATGATAATAGTCTTAAAAAAAACTAAAATATTAAATAAAGAAATTTTGCAAGAATCAAAATTCAAAGAGTCGTTTAACCATTGAATCAAAATCAAATCTAAGTAATTTGATTTGATTAATGATGCATATGTTTGAAAGGTTAGGAATTTATCTATATGTTACATAATATTTCTTACAAGAAATAATGTTATATGAGATAAAAAAATTATTGAAATCCCGACGATAACCATTAAAGCAGAGGACAATCAAGTCATGAGAAATGGTTGGGTCGGTTGTGCTAGGCCCAGGCCCATCTTCACACATTCACGGCCCATCAGGCGTTAGTCTCCCATACAAACATAAAGATCTACGTAAAGACCTAAACCTAGCGTCTATTCGATATATAAGGTACTATTCTGCCATGATACAGGTACGACATAACAACCCTAGTTTCCTCTGCTCTCTGCGATCAATTCCCTCTGAAAAAAGATTAACTTGAGCGTCGGAGGGGCCTTCCGGGAATCAACCCCCGGCGTGCTTTGTTTGTTTTGCAGGTATTCTTTAGCCGAAGTCAAACAAAATCATGGATCCAAACAATAACGTTCAGTCCCAGTAGAATCCGACTGAATCAAGAAAAATACAAATAAAAATAAAAATTGAAGAGATTAGTGATCCACAGGTTGGCATGTTATCGGATCAACGGTGCAAACATCTTGATAAGGTCATAAACAAGACTTTTAAGTGGTGCCTTTGTCCGACTAAGTTACTGTGGAAAAGGGAGCTCTTACGATTACACGGAATCGTCAAACAAATCATTAAAGATCAAATTGATATTTAGCGCAACCATCTTGCTCCTACATTAAACCATGCTACTAAATCAAATTTTGAAAAAAATAAAAATAAAAATAATGCTTATACTTCCTTATAAGAAGATTAAATTTAATGGTATATATCACATCTGGCATGAAGTTAACAAGATGGTAAAAACTATAACGGACGGGGTTTTCATGAAACATATTGTGCCTAAAAAATATTTGTATTCTTATAATATGCTTTGTTATTTGCATTACATTTATTTCAATTTTTATTTAACTTTAACATATATAGTTGTATATTAATATCCCTATTTATTAATCATAACTTACAATCATTGAAGCTCTGCTAATGAAAATACTAAAGTAATAATAATCATAAATTGTTATAACTTGAAAGCTCTCACATTCTTCTTCAAAGTCCATTTATTTACAATCCTCTTTCTCTTTGTTTGCATACAATCGCCATTTATAATTCAATGTTATATTTTAATGCATTTTCCATCTTATAAATAACGCATTAACAAATTCTCTTTAAATTGTTAGATTTTCCATAATTTTTCTATGTCTCCCTAGGTATTGTTCCTTTTGTATTTTTCCTTCAATGTCTATGTAGGGTATTGTTAACGTCAGCATCTAGGACATTTTGTTCATGGAACTGCGAACTTCGTCTTCAATATTGAGTAATCACAACTATTTTCGAAGTCGAATGAGAGTTCCTTCACCAATTTTAAAATTATCAAATTTTTATAAATTGTTCTTAAACTTTCGTTAAAATATAATTGTTTAATACATATGGTATGAACACCATATGTATACTAGTAAATTACTTTTGACATAACGATCTAAATTAATTTTTAAATTCATTTCAAATTAATTAAATTTACTCAAACTAATAATTTAAGATAATTATAATGAATTTTTGAATTATACCGAGTTTAAGAATCAAATTAAATCATTATGTCAATAACATTTTATTGGTCTATATACAATATTCATATCGAATATTTTTTATTTATATCTTTTAATAAAAATATAAGAGAAATATTTTTTCTAAAAAGTTAAAATTACCAAAAATTAATCAATCTAAAGATTATAATTTTTTAAAGTTACTTAAACTGAAAAAAAAAACCACCATATTTTTAACCCTAATTTCTTTTGAAAAATATACTTGATGTAAAAATTAGCCTGTTACTTGTAACAATTAGGGGAAATCAAAGCTGCGAACATCATTAATATATCTACTCATGGAGATATGATCGACTTGAAGAGAGGATCACAAATAGTAGGAATTGTAACAATTAACAATAACGTAGTAGGATTGAGATGGAGGTCTGAAGAGGTCATTATTTTCTATAGAACACTGAATTATCAAATTGTAATATACAATTGAGGAGGATACGGTTTTAACTTTTAACCTTGTTTCTCCTTACCGAAATGGATTATTTATTTGACCAAGGAAGAATGCTTTTCCTTATCACTGCCGAAGAAAAATGAGCGAGATTTCAGAGTCCAGCATCCTGTTTCCATACAGAGCTTATACATTAAACAAGATGGTATAAACGACGGATCACAAAAATTGCAACAGCCCACTTTATAGCTAAATTGCCCATTTTGTATCAAAAGATGAACATAGGTCAGTTACGGAGATTTAGATACAGAGAAACAGAGTCAGAAGACCCAAGCAACAAAGGCTGCACGGTACCTAACATTTAGCGCGTTAAAGAACTAAAATAAATTGGACAGACCCGGCGAACTTAAGAAACTACAGTTTGATCTAACTGTTATAACCATTCACATCTAAATTACCACTACTGAAGCGGCATATACAAAAAGCTTGTTTCATTATATCAATTTGACTGTAAAGATGTGTCTTTGACATGTCACTTACAATTATTCTGAATGAAGAATTTTCTTTTCTTGTTAGGAAAGTAGTTCCATATATTTGAATTCAGTGATTCAATATCAAATATATTCTCCGATTTACAATATAGAAGTGCCATAGGCAACAACCTGCCATACCAAATTACACATATTCTTACCAAAAGTACACACACAAGTAGTTTAATCAAGGCAAATGCAATCCTTGAGGCTGCACTTCTGAAGGATCAATCAGGCCTTCCAACACAACGAGTTGGTCCAACAATGCAAGTTTCTCGGCTTCAAGAATCCTAACCTCATCTTCTACTTCTCTCAATTCTCTCCCCAAACCAAAGCTTTCTTCTTCTAACATCAGATACTTCCGTCTCAAAGCCCAGTACTCATTTGATGCTGTACTTGAATCTGGTAATGATTCAGAACTAGACCTCTCCAGGTGCCGAAACAATGGAGACCCTTCATCTTTGGAGCTCCTTTTGAATGCCTTTTTCCCCACTCTTAAAGACATGGACTGCTGCCCCTGTTGCACCTCTCTAACACCATTCTCTTGCAACTGCACCATGGGAACTCCACTCTTTGCAACCTTCTTCCTCGATGGCTTGGGCTTTGGAATTTCTCCTGACGGTGGCATCTTCCTTAGACCTCAAACCTTTTACAGAACAGAAGGTGAAAACTGATAAGCTGAATCATGAATATAAATTAAAGTATGATGACTTCTTGACTGACTACAAGACTCTGAATCATATCAGAACGACAGGAAGGTAAGGTAGCCAACATTGGAAACATGAAAGATTGCGATAACATATTAATGATGTCAAAAATGATGATTCCGTCTCATGAGTGATGACAAACTCCAATAATTGTATTGTATTAAATCAAGACCTGCAAGGCTGCAACATTTTATCATAGCAGAGTGAATCCTATTCATATCATACTACTTCACAAATCCAGTATACTCTTAGTTCACGACCAAAGTTTATCAGAATGTGAATTTGGGGCATTTTCAACACACTGTCTAGTTTATATATAACGCTTCATACGAACCTAAACACATAGAAACGAACACCAACAATTCTAATAGTACGGAAATAAATCAACAAAATAGAACAACAAACTCGTTCAATTCCTGAAATTACTTCACTATTCGTACCAATAAAATTAAGTCAACCCCATTTGCAGATTCCATCTAAGAATAATGATTTCAATTCAGAGATTGCAAACCATTTTCCCCAATTTCATCGGGAATCAGCAGTAGAGTACCCTAAAAAACTAAAAACTCGAAAAGGAAAATTCAACAAAAAGTGGGCAATTGGGGTTTCCGAAGGTACCTTCTCTCAGCAACAAACAGAGATTGCTCTCTGGAATCGGAAGTCAAACCACAAAGATACAGAACAGAGACGCAGAGAGAGGGTAGGAAATCAAGGGCGTCGTTGGAGTTTCCAACAATCTCCGCCGTAAGACTTGTCTTGTAAACAAACAGAACGTATAGAGAACCGATACGTCGGTTATACGATAAAACTTTCCTCCGTTTGGCAAACAGGCTTATTTTTGCATAAGCCCATCCAAAATTCAAACATCCACCGGGAACATTTTATTTTCTTGTTTTAGAATTTGCATTAAGAAAAACAAGACTTCAGGTATAGTTTATGTCATTTGAAATAATAATTAAAAAATTCAACCAATTTAATTATAAAAACTGTTAATTATCTAATTTTTTTGGTTTAGTTTTCAACCTTTTAATTCGATTTGTTTTAATAATTTTTGTTGTTAAAAATCAATCAATTTATTACAATCGGTCAATTTTTGTAAATTAATTAGTTCTTATAAACTAAAATAAATCAATTAATATTCATTTAATAATCTCTTTTTCAATTAAATTTTAAATTCTTTGATAAATAAGAACAATCTATTTTAATTATATTTTAATATTTTAATATTATTTAATCTTTAGTAGATTTTATAACGATTTAATATCAGTTGAACCTTTTAAATCTTAAACCCTTGTTTTACTGATTTAAATTTTGGTGTTGTTTTTAAAAATTGCTTTAAAACACTAATATATGATTAATTTTACTATTAAATTTGTATCCACTTAATAGAAAATTTGTATTCTTGGTTAGGATTTCGGTGAAAATCTAATCTTGGAACTTTTTTCAGAGAACAACGCAAAATGAAAAGATGACTCTTTGCTTAATATATTACATATATGTGTCTATGTATGCATATGTGCATATAAATAAATGGTCGAGATCAAATGGGATAAGGTTGGTATATAAAAAATGAGACAAAGGACCATGTTCACAAAAAAAAGAAAAGAAAAGGTCCTTGAGGGTTTAATTGATTATAATTAATGAAAGGCATATAATTCGAGAAATTTAATTATTAATTTAATTTAATATTGTTACTTTTGTTTTCAATTATTTTGGTTTCGTACAATGGGGGAGAGGGCTAGTGCCAGCTTACGATAAAATACATAAAACAAGGTCAACGCGTCGTTTGTACCCAGAATCACCAAGCAAGCGGAGGGATGCTTTGCTCATTTTTGAAGAAGTTACCAGGATCCACCTTAGTTTTCACCAGTACCAACCTGTCAAAATTATTTCTGAAGTACTTTTCACCCCAAAATTTTGCTGCCTCGTACCGTGAACCATCTTGGTTGTTTGTACCTATGTCGAGATCCCTATAGTTAAGGTATGCTTCTCTAGGATTTTTTGAGACATAAGGAGTCATGTAGGTATATATTTTTCTGCTCCAGTCTATGTGTTTTTGTGATGCTTCAATGCCATCTTCGCTCCAATTCACATAGTATAAGATCTTGTACAAATTCCCGGCTCTGTGTGGAAATGGAGTGCTTGACTCCGAAATCTGACTCATTCGACCTCCATAGGGTACCAAAATTATATCAGCTGACTCCACTTCCTTCAACCTGTCCCACATTCCTTGGAGCACAGTTTCAGGTATTGGCTCTTTAACGTAGTCAGATTTGGCTTTGAAATTCGATTTCTGGTATGACCTGTCAAGTAAAACATCCATAGTTGCATTTCTTGGTAATCCAGCGAAGTACATGGCAGACTCAATCCAACTTCCTTCGGTGCAATGTTCCTTCTTCAGTCCGAGCTCAGGGAAGCTCTCTTCCATTAATTGAAGAAGTTTATCGATCCTGCCAAGATACAAACCTGTCCATCCAGCTGCTAAAATGGTTCCTCCTTGGCTAGAATTAGCTTTACTTAAGACTGTTAGTATGAATAGCTCTTCAGGAAGTTTACTTGCTACATATTGCCACCGGTGAACAACATTGGTTGCGTTCTGTTCTATGCTTCTCCCAATTACGAATACGGTCACGGTAGGTGGAACTTGAACGAGTTTTATCTTCCAGGCAACAACCACACCAAAGGTATTTCCTCCGCCGCCACGAATGGCCCAGAATAGATCTTCTCCCATTGATGCTCTATGGAGGATTCTACCATGAACGTCGATAACTTGTGCGTCAATTATGTTATCTGCCGCAAGACCATATTTGCGCATCAAGGTGCCATATCCTCCTCCACTGAAGTGTCCACCAACACCTACCGTCGGACAAACTCCTGCTGGAAATGCCAAGGTTCTGCTTTTATCTGCGATTTTATAGTAAACTTCACCAAGAGTCGCACCAGCTTGAACCCAGGCATTTCTGTTGGCTGCATCAACTGTAATTGCGCGAAGATTAGTAAGATCAATGATGACAAATGGGAGGGTGCTCGAAACGTAGGAAAGGCCTTCGAAGTCATGCCCACCACTTCGAACTCTAATTTGCAATCCATGTTTATTGGAGCAAATGATTGCAGCTTGAATTTGAGATAATTCATTTGGAGTGATTATGATCAAAGGTTTTGGAGTGTCAGTGGAATTGAACCTCAGGTTTTGTAAAGTGGATTGCAAGACAGATGAATATGAAGGGTTGTTGGTTGTGTATACGACCTGGGAAATGGAGGAGGAGTTTTCAGAATGGTGGGTAAGGCATTGAAGAAAATCTTCATGTGTGTGAGCTGATTTTAGCCAAGGGAATAAGAGGATGAGACTCAAAAGAAAAGGAATCGTTGAGGAGGTCAGAGAATCCATCTCAATTGCTAACTCAATAACCCAAAGTTCGCAATTAGCTTCCTATTTATAGTGTACATTCAAGAATTACGTAGCAAGTTTAGTTTGCAGAATTATCATATTTCGAAAACGTGGAGACAAAGGCAAATTGGTTGAATGTGATAAACTAAATAATTGATTGAATGTTATGAACATTAGAAGCCACGTTGTATTCTGATATAAGCATAATGAAGTTATTAAATCCTTTTCAATCAACAGACGCGTTAGGGAGACTAAGGGGGCGGTTGGTTTGTATGGGAGAATGGTAATAGGAATGGGAATAAATATAGTGAAGAATGGGAATGGATATTATCATTATAATTATGATGGTTGGTTAAGAGGAAGGAATGATTACCATTACTATTGATAGTGGTTGGTTTGTAAAAAATAATGTAATTAATTAATTACAATATATTTATTAATTAAATATTATAATTAA
>JAOTAX010000003.1:30507794-30517873 GCA_025629825.1 Erythroxylum guanchezii | reverse complement strand
TATGCATGAGTAAGAAAAAAATCAAGTTATGGAGTTTATGGTATTGATTAAAGAGAAAAGAAAAAAAAATTTATATCGGGATTTTCGGATTGGTCTTACAGTTTCCAACGCGTCTCGCTTCGTTCTCGATCAAGTTCGTTTCGAAACGTTTGTTTCGATTTGCTTCCGTTTCGTTCTGCTGTGAATTTGATAAGAATCCGTTCTTTCGATTTCTGCTTTCAGTTGAATTCGAGTTCGCTTATGATTAGTAATCCGATTCTTTCGATTCTGTTTTCTTTGTTTTTCGTTGTGTTTCCGGTTGGGATCCGGTTACGAGATCGGGTCCCAACAATAGGACTTACCACATATGAATTGGGAGACTGAACATTGGACTATAAGATTGAGCATAATGCATTCCAAAGAAAATTTACATGTACATAAATGATTTGTATGCATTTTCATTACTCATATGTGTATAGTACGATTATACAAGTCTAATTTTGATACCCTTCTAATGGTGGTAAGCCATGAATTGCATGTATAAACACGAATACACATTTTATGACTTGAAATATATTTCATATGATTTGTTAATATATGAATTATGAAATTTGCAAATGGTTAAAGGAAATGTTATAGTGGCTGCTCTATTGTCTTGATTGTGGATAGATAGGCATGCCTATAGGGTTACAGTGCAGCTGCTATAGTTTGATACTACTAGTATCAGCAATTCGATACCTTCGGGTAT
Organism: Erythroxylum guanchezii; assembly: GCA_025629825.1. Taxonomy (NCBI): domain Eukaryota; kingdom Viridiplantae; phylum Streptophyta; class Magnoliopsida; order Malpighiales; family Erythroxylaceae; genus Erythroxylum; species Erythroxylum guanchezii. Next base: position 30,517,146 of record JAOTAX010000003.1, on the reverse strand, counting down.
CATACCTTAAGGTATCTACAGTTTGATACGTTCGGTTATCCACAGTTTGATATCTTCAAATATTCACAACGCCTGTTATCCACACCTACAAAAAATATGTAAGCCTAGCACAGAAAGTAAAGTAAAGAGATATAAATAAGATGACAACATAAATAATTGGTATATAAATGAGCATTCGCATTTGTATTGATAATTTGTATCATTGATTGTTGAATATCAATGTTTGAGTTTTGAAGGTGAATTTATGGTATATGAAAAAAAATATTGAAGCATGTTTGCATTATTTGTTTAATTAAGTATGCCATCATTATTTATATTTGTGTGATGTTCATGACTGTCTGTACTTAGCAGATGACTATTGTGAGTGATCATCCAAACTAAGTATGTCCCCACTAAGCTTTTAAGCTTAGCACGGGTGTTAATTTGTGTAGGTTCAAGTCATATGAGTGAGATACAGGAAACATCTGTAAGAACCAAGGCCAACAAATAGAAGAAAAAGTACTTATGGAAGGCGTTTTTAGTTATAGATGATTGTACATGTAATGATTAAAGGAAATTGTATGTTTTCTTTTGGGTTACCATGTAAATGTAAAAATGTTTTACTACTGTTAAATGATAATGTTAACCATTGAGGAGTTTTGTAAAGTGTATATGTATAGCATTGAATCAAAATGCTTTTCGTGAATGTATGTAAAGGAAATTGGTTGCCTAATGTGTGGATGGTTGTAGGATTCGTATAGGGGGTGTTACAACCAAACTCATGAACTCCATCTTCTTTTGATCCTGATATATCCGTGAAGTGTATTTATCTCTGAACTCTTTTTGGAACTCCCTGCCAAGTCATCTCTCAGGTTCTATAAGATCTCTTTACTGACTTTTACCAAGTCAATACGTTGCCCTGGAATAAGGAAACAATGTACTGTAACCTTCTTTCTACGGTACACTCTAGATGATCTAAAATTATCTCTGTCTGCTCCCACTATGCCTCAGCCTCCTTAGGATTAGTAGCATCCTGAAACTCTATTGCACCCATCTTATGGATCCACTTATAGTTGTGATCCACCCTATAATCACCTCAAGCTGGTCCCGTAATAATAGCTTGCTACATCATCTGAAAGAACTGCATCATCTGTGGTGGGATTGACACATCTCCTCCTACCTTATTCGCTTGGGCATCCCCCTGATTTGGCACAACTAGAGCACGCATCAATCTTCCCAATTTCCCAGGTGACTCAGGGCCAACATTATCATCTTTTGTAGCCAACCTAAAAGAGAACACATCATTAGTTAGTTTTTTTTCACTCCATAGTTCCTTAGAAACGTAAACCCGCTCTGATACCACCCAATGTGACCCTCCCCAAAATTCTTAAACCACAATTAACCAAATCGTTTCCAAAGCATACCATTAACCATCAAATTCCTCATTAGTTCCAAAAAGAGAGGATTGTTTGTTAAATACAAAATATTCTACACATCACAATTACCCAAACCGTCGCATTAAAAAATATATACATTCCAACAACTTTACAAAAGTAATATGCTAGCCCCACCTATTCTTCACTCTGTCTATCACGTGCACTGGGATTATCGGCAATCACTCGATCTCCTAAAAAATGGTGGTAAGGGGTGAGTTGCCACTCAGTAAAGGTAACCGACCATACTTCAAAATCAAGTAACTAAAAAATGTATATAAGACTTAGTCAACCGATTAAATCATACATATAATACTTATATACGAAACTCAGTCTAATCTAAACAGTTAACAAACATCTAAAAAATTTTACCAAATTATGATTTACACAAATATTAGTTATAACTATCATTTACGCTTTATTCCAATATTTAACTAAATTGCCTGGGCACAACTTAACTTAATAGACTTACATCCAATGGTTTGTCGACTCATCTCAACTCGTCATAAATTCTCACTAAGTGGAAATGTCATTAAATGTATAAATATCGACACAAGGTATCTTAATCTCTCTTGGTACCCCGGTATTACTCTAGTACCTACCCATTGGCACAAGATATCCCCAAGACTCAGGATATCTCGGTACCACTCCGATACTATCCATCAGCACAGGATATCCCTGGGACTCAGGATGCCCCAGTATCTACTCCACAGATAGATACCTAGCCACCACTCGCTTTTATCGACACAACCTATCAATCAAAGACCATCGAATGTAGCCTATCTTAGGCAAGCTACCGATTCTCAATTTTCACTAATTCTTCACGACATATTATCAACCAATCTTTATTTAATTAACACGCCTCAGAAAATGTAACAAAATATAAAAATAAAACACCTTATACTACAATAATTATTTGATAATTAAAGTAAATATAATTCATGAATGTAATTATTAATCATTAATTAAATTAATGACTAATTCAAAATATAATTTATTAATGACAAAATGGTGTCCAAGGTTATTCATATCTCGATTTCGGACTCAACTAATTGACAGTCCAAATTACTCCTTAATCGGACCTTCCAACCTAAAATTTACAAAATTCTATTAGACTAATTTACACAAAATTTTTAACCCAAATACATTTAATAATCCAACATTATTCTCTTTTCTAATTTATTTTTAATTATAAAAATAATATCCTTACTAACCCCCATAATTACTAAAATACCCTAACTAATTAAAAGCCCTATTTTACCCTCATCCATTTCAAGTAATACCAAAAATACCCTTCAAGCAATAAATTCCATATTTACCCTTCACTTTCCGCTCTTCCTATTTTGCCCCTACATGCAACATAAATTTCTAAGACAATGTCATCATCTTCACCCTCTCCTCTTCTTTTCTCTCTTCTTTCATCATTTTCAGCCCTATTTTTTTCCACTTTTATCCCTTCATGCAACTTCAATTATTGTCTCAAACAACTACAACATGCAATCCAATTATAAGCTAATGTAGGATGATCAAAAGTTTCAAAAAAATGACCTAATAACTGCTGGCTGGAATTTTTACCTAAGTGTAAGGCAACCTCTATAACTCCCTCCAATTTTTCTACAAAACAAACAAAATGAGAAAACCTATAAGGAAAGTGTTACATGCAGATGAAAGAGGGTGTTTTTAGATGCGCTTAGTAGCTGGGAAATGAAGGGAAAATGAAGAAGAAGATGGTGATTTACGTTAGTGTTTAAGGCATTTCCATATCTATGTTTTTATACAACTTAATGGTTTATGGGTTGGACTGAGCTATTGGATAAGTTTTTAATTTACAGAGTGGACTTTACATAATATTTGTTATATTTTACCTGCCATATTATTTAGATTTAATATTTATGCACATTTACATAAAATTCACAATCGATTTCAATAATATTAAAAATATCTGTTGATAGAGATGTAATATTGTTTTCAAAAGGATTAAAAATTAAATATACTTTTATCCCATATATTTTTTGACTATATTAAATTATTAATATAAAAATATTAGATTAAATTTGTAATTTTAAATTTTAATAATGATTAAAATTATGAAAATATTTTAAATTTTCAATAACTTCATTTATTAATATTAATAGAAAAATATTTTAAAATTTTTATGTTTAAGAATATTTAAATACAAAATATTTTTAATTTAAATTTTAATTATATAAAAATTCAGTAACTCTTGTTATAATTTTAAAAGATTGAGTACTGGCGAAGTAGTCAACTATAATGCACAAACAATAATATTTTGAACTATGATATACACCCGGTTGATTAAAATGGATTATGCTACCGAAGGTTGAATAGCATGAAAGCTCTGAGAATAATAATAAACTAGATAATCGGATGAATGACGATGCGTGTTGCAATTATTGTACCTTATACCTTAACGAAAAACATATTTCTATTGGTTTGGTGTGGAAAAGGTTAAAAATAATTTATCTTCAACAGAATTTAGATTAATTATAGTGAAACTTTGAACGCTTTCTTGCCTTGCGTGTGAAAAGTATATTAAATATGCTTGACACTATTCTGATTTCTCAATTAAGCTGCACAGGTAACATTTGAGCTGATTTGGCTTCTTTGACTTTTAAATCCTATGATGTTACTACGACGTGGAATCATTTGTTTCTTAGCTTAAATTTGACTTCGGTCAACAAACAAGGATTAAAAAACAAATATCAGAAGATTACTTTGACTGCAAGATCTCAATTTCTACATCAGTTACAGTAGTCTTTGAATGGATAAGCTTGTGTCTATAATTCTAATTCTAATAGCTTTCGATTTTTTTAAGGTATAGGCAATGTCCAAACCAGTATAAGTAAAACAACCTCTTGCATGATTTTGCAAACACAAAACTACAACTGAATATGGTGTCTTTAAACTCTTCTATGTCGTCCCTTGCTATTATAATTGGTTCACTCTTTTTAATCTCTTTAGTATCTGAAGCTCACAGTTACTCTAATGAGGAGTTTCTTCAATGCCTTGCTTCCAAAAATTCCACTTCCGATATTTCCAAAGTCGTTTACACCCCACAAAACTCCTCCTACTCCTCTGTCTTGCAGTTCTCTATGAAAAATCTACGCTTCAATACAGCTACTACGCCAAAACCAGTAGCGATAATCGCCCCAGTTGACGTATCACAGATTCAAGCTGCCATTACTTGTTCTCGCAAACATAGCTTGCAAATTAGAGTTCGAAGTGGTGGCCATGACTTCGAAGGTCTCTCCTCCGTTTCTATTCTCCCATTTGTCATAGTGGATTTCATTAATCTTCGATCGGTAACAGTTGATGTAGAAAATATCAATGCGTGGGTTCAATCTGGGGCAACTCTCGGGGAACTTTACTACAAAATCGCCGAGAAAAGTAAAACTCTTGCCTTCCCGGCGGGAAGTTGTCCTTCAGTTGGTGTTGGTGGACATTTTAGTGGAGGAGGGTACGGACCCTTGTTGCGGAAATATGGTTTTGCAGTCGATAACATAATTGACGCTCAACTCGTTGATGTTAATGGAAGAATTCTCGACAGGTCATCAATGGGAGAAGATCTGTTTTGGGCAATTCGAGGCGGCGGAGGTAACACTTTCGGTATCGTGGTCTCCTGGAAGATAAACTTGGTTCCGGTTCCACCTACTGTGACGGTGTTTTCGGTCGTGAGAGTAGTGGACGATAATGCAACGAAGCTAGTGAATCGGTGGCAATACGTCGCCAACAAACTTGACGAACATCTGACCATATATTGTTTCCTAATAAGCCTTGATTTGAACGGAGATGGAAGAGTACAAGGAGCAGCTTTGTTCTCTGCTTTGTTTCTAGGCGACGTGGATAGGCTACTTCGACTGATGCAAGAGAAGTTTCCTGAGCTGGGTTTGAAGAGGGAAAATTGTACTGAAATGAGTTGGATAGAATCTATCTTATACTTCGCTGGACTCCCAAGCAACACATCGGTCGATGCTTTATTGAATAGGACTTCAGGATCCAAATTAAATGTTAAGTTAAAGTCTGATTATGTGAAAGAGCCTGTACCTGAAAATGCATGGGGAGAAATATGGAAGAGGTTAAACCAAGTTGACACTGGTGCTTTGGTTCTGGTGCCATATGGAGGAAAAATGAGTGAAATTCCAGAGTCTAGCATTCCATATCCACATAGAGCCGGGAATTTGTTCACAGTGGGTTATGTGGTGGATTGGAATGAGACGGGTAAGGAGGCATCACGAAGACATATAAGTTGGATCAGGAAGCTTTACAAGTACATGACTCCATATGTTTCCAAAAATCCTCGAGAAGCATATGTGAACTACAGAGATCTTGATATAGGGACGAATAATTATGTTGGTAATACAAGTTACAGGAAAGCAAGCATTTGGGGTACCAAATATTTTAAGAATAACTTTGATAGATTGGTGCGTGTGAAGACTGAAGTTGATCCTGATAACTTCTTTCGAAATGAACAGAGCATCCCTCCTCTTTTGACCTAGTGGTCACACGAATTTCTTAAGAGATTGGGTACTGTTCAGAATGCAATGACAACAACTTAATGACGTTTCCATGGCTTCTTGTTATATAAACGTCTGTTTATTAGACTTCAATAAAAATTTGCTTTGTATTGATCTGTGTACAAATAATCAATATTTAAGTACTGAAGTTCACAATGTTCTAAACTATACCATATTTGAGCTTAAAATGTTTTTGTTTCCAATTTTAATTTGAAGATTATAACATTCTGTTCCCTATTTTAGATGTGTGTTTTCTGCACTTTATCATCAGCAAAACTTTCTCTTGCATAGAGAAAAGAAAAAAAAAAAAGAAGGAAAGACCCTGAGTTTTGAGAAGGTATTATGAGAATTGAACAATATTCATATTGTTGGATAGCAAAAAATATGGAAGAGGCAAAAGAAACATAGGAATAAAGGCTAAACAATCTTCTGTATTATAAGATAAATTGCTATCAAATAAAACATGAAATATGCCCATATAAATATAGGCTTACAAAACTAATTCTTGATAAACTAAACCACTATTTAACTTAAACAATGACTCTAACTAATAACAACTACTACTATTTAACTTAAACAATGACTCTAACTAATAACTCTAACTAGGACTTTAACAATCATAATTCAAGTTTATTATCTAACACCTCTTAAACTTATAATTCAACCTTTAATAATTCCAAGAATAGCTCTCAAGCTGCAAAAATCTTCACATTTTAAAGCTTTGATAAACATATCGACAACTTGATGTTTAGATGTCACATGCTTCAATTGAATGTCTTTGTTCCCAATGCATTCTCTTATAAAATGGTACTTGGTGTCTATATGTTTATTTCTATCATGAAAAACTGGATTCTTTTCTAAAGCAATAGCAGACTTATTATCAACAAAAGTATCCATAGCTCCATCTTGTTCAAATTTCAGCTCTTTCAATAACTTCCTCAACCAAATAGTATGACAAACACAGGAAGCACCTGCAACATACTCAGCTTCACAAGTTGAAAGAGTAACAATCGGTTGTTTCTTTAAACTGCAAGCAAACATGGTACTACCCATAAAGAAAACAAAACCACTTGTACTTTTTCGATCGTCGATGTCTCCTCCCTAATCACTATCATTAAATGCAGATAATCCGAATTTATTTACAGTAGTATAAAATAAGCCATACTCTAGTGTTCCTTTAACATATCGAAGAATTCTCTTTGCTGCTTTCATGTGCATCAAAGTTGGAGCTTCCATGTAACGACTAATGACACTAACTCCATACAAGATATATGGTCTTGTATAAGTTAAAAATCCCAATCTTTCAACCAGTATTCTAAATAAAGTTAGGTTTACCTTTTCTGCATTATCAAACTTAGAAAACTTGATCCTACATTCCATTGGAGTAGAAACTGAATTGATTATATCCATTTTGAACTCCTTTAAAATTGCTTCAGCATAAGTTTTCTGTGAGAGAAAAATCTCATCTTCACTTTGCTTCACTTCAATTCCAAGATAATAAGTCATAAGCCCCAAATCAGTCATCTCAAATTCTTCAATCATTTTCTTCTCAAATTCTTTAAACATCGTAGGATTACTACCTATAAAGATCAAATCATCAACATATAAACAAACATACATAATTTCTCCATTTTTGTTCTCCTTGACATATAAGGCATGCTCATACAGACATTTTGAGAAACCATCCTTTTGAAAATAATCATCAATACATGTATACCAAGCCCTTAGAGCTTGGTTAAGACCATATAAGGCTTTATTCAACTTCAATACCTTATCTTCTTGTCCTTCAATGATGTAACCCAATGGTTGTTCCGTATAATCTTCCTCTAAAGTTCCATTCAAGAACGCTAATTTTACATCCATATGATAAATCTTCCATCTCTGTTAAGCTGCCAATGAAATAATTAGTCAAACGGTCTCAAAGCGAGCCATTGGAGCAAAAACTTCATCATAATCAATTCCAACTTTTTGAGTGAATCCTTTTGCAGCAAGTAGAGCTTTGTACTTCTCTACTTCTCCTTTTGAATTTTTCTTCACTTTACAAATAAACTTTACTGTTATAGGTTGCTTCCCTTTTGGAAGATCTATCAATCGCCAAGTATCATTCTTTTTCATTGCTTTCGTCTCTTCATCCATATCAAATCTCCATCTTTCGTCTTTGACGGCTTCTTCAAACGTCATTGGTTCTATATCTACTAACAGACAAAACAGAGTAGAATCATTGATTTCTTTTGTTACTTCATATATTTCATCTAAACTCCGCATACGATGTGGCCTCTCGAAGGAGGTTCGTGGAGACATAATCGTTTGAGTTATTTGAACTTCATGTGGAGGAGTTTGCGGTGTAACATCAGTAACAATTTGATTCTAGGACTTATCTACATCAAAAAAATTATCAAACAAAGGAAAAAATTCATAATTTTCATCCTATGGTACATTCCACTCCCATGATCCTTCTTCATCAAACTTAACATCTCTACTAATGATTGTTTTTCCATTTTGAAGATTGTAAAATTTATACCCTTTTGAATTTTCAGCATAGCCAACAAATATGAACTTCTGACTCTTATCATCCAACTTGCTTTTTGTTTCATCACGAACATGCACATAGCCAATACTTCCAAATACTCGTAAGTGCGAAATACTTGCCCTCTTTCCAATCCATACTACTTATGGAGTCATTTACATTAGACTCTTTGTGGGACTACGATTATTCAAATACACTGCACATGCTAGTGCTTCAGCCCAAAACTCCTTTGGCATCCTCTTACCCTTCAGTATACTACAAGCCATGTTAAGAATAGTTCTATTTTTACGCTCCACAACTCCATTTTGCTAAAGTGATCTAGGAACTGTCAAAGAAAGTCGAATACTAAGATACTCATATAATTGATTAAATTTATTTGACGTGAATTCACCTCCTTAATCAGTCCGAATTGCTTTAATTAGATAACCACTTTCATTCTCAACTCGAGCTTTAAATTTCTTAAACACTTCAAATGCTTTAAATTTTTTCTTCAAAAAATAAACTCAATCGTTGCGAGTATAATCATCAATAAATAATAAAAGTACCTATTCTTTCCATATGAATTTGGTGCGATAGGACCATATATATCAGCGTACACTAATTCGAGTGGTTGTGTAGCTTGAGATAGAGACTCCTTCGGAAAGCTCCTCTTGGACTGCTTACCATACATACAAACTTCACAAATTTGATCAGGATGACTTATAAAAGGCAAGCCATGTACCATCCCTTTCTTATACAATAGCTATAATGTAACATCCCACCCCCGATGGGAAGGGTAGAATAGTAATTTGGAAAGGGCTAAGAGTGGTTAGGGTTGTTTTGAAATATTCATGCATACCCTTACACGTGAATAGTGAAATTTGCACATGAAAATAACT
>JAOTAX010000003.1:30485886-30500201 GCA_025629825.1 Erythroxylum guanchezii | reverse complement strand
TTTTATTTTGTGGAGTTAATTAGCATGTTAATGTGAGTAAGATTATATGACATAGGTTAATTGAATTATTGTGTTAAAGTGATAAGTTGCATAAGGGGTATTGTGGGAAGATTACTTAAGTTGTAAAGTCTTAAGGCTTTGAAGGAAGGGTAAAATGGACATTGTTCAATCATTAATGGTATAAAAGGAAGAAGAAAAGAGTGTCTTACATTTGGAAGAGCAAAAACATGATTTGGGGATAGAAAAGAAGAGAGAGTCGTAGAGAAGAGAGAAAAAGAAGAAAAAGCTAGGATTTCTTCATTTCTTGGTTTTCAAGAGGGATTTTGAAGTTTATTCAAGAAGGAAAAAGGCAGAGGGGGATGAGAGCTTCCATTAGGGCCAACAAACTCTTCATTTGGTGAAGGATCAAGGTAAAAGCATTTTTGATTTGTTGGATTTTTGAAAGGGTTTTAGTTCATATAGCTTAAGAAATGTATGGGTTCAAGAATTCTAAGATCAATTTTAGTGAATATGTCTTTTGGGTTTCTCAATTAGAACGCCTATTGATTTGGGGATTTTTTACAATGTTGAAGAAAATCAAGAGAGACAAGAGGAGCAAAAGTAGAGGCTTTTTGAGCGAGGTTTTCAAGCAAGGAAATTAAGGTGGGTTCCATGTTTATAATTGAGTAATAAGCCACTAATGTTTTCTTTAGAATCAAGAGAATAAAATGATTTCAATTACTCATAAATGTTGCTTTTATTGCTTGTGATTGATTTCAGAAATTGCTACATGTTTGGTGTATGAAATTTCGATGATGAATTGTGAATTACTAGATGAAAAGGTTTTCGAAAAATTGCATGTTCGTGAAAAAAAAACAAGTTTCTAAAATGTTGCCATTTGGGCAATCTGTTTTCAAGTTCATGAATTACATATTATGTGGGTTTGGTACAGTCCATTTAAGAATGTAACGTGCACGTTGGCCAAGTTAAGGCTTCTCACGCCTGCTCGCTAGTGACATGGAACTCCTTCATAGACTTCCTCAAGTTTACAACTACACAAGACCGTTATCTGGAATTGTGTAGTTCATCATGTTTATGGATCTGCCTAAACCATTATGACGTGCTTATGTGTTTTATGATTTGTGAACAAGTTAAAAAATGCATGAGTTGTGTTGTTGTGATTTTGATTACATGACAAGAATTTTGAGAAACGTGTGTTTTATGATTCAGTAAGGATTTTATGACAATGAACTTTTTGAACGATTTTGCTTGTTATTCGTTATAAACTTGTTACCCACGAGATTTTAAGCTCACCCCCATTTCCATCCCATTTCCAAGTGATGAGCAAGAGACAGAGTGAAAGAGAGTCAAGGCATTACTCTGGATTTGCATGTTTTGTTCTATTTTAGAATAAATTATGTAAAACAAGGTTTTAGTTGCATGTTGAGCAATTATAGTTTAAGTATTTTATGTATTTTGGGATTTTCCGAAATATTGTATTGTGGCATGGAATGCCCATTGAAGTTTGTAAAACTCTTAATTTATGATGTTAATGACATATGAATTTGTGTATGGATGATTATTAAGTTGAATTGTGAATTTGGGTATGGATCAAGGTTGGAGTTAAAATATGAATTAATTAAAGATGAGGTCAAGTTAGAATTAAGTACACTTGAAGTTATCAACTTGAGTTGATGATTTTGAACATGAATTGTTGTGATATATATATACATACACATAAGTGAGATGTTATGGGAAAGAAAACAGGAATTATGAATGGATAAGAATGATGTTGCATTAGTTAAGGAAGTGAATTTGGGACAAATTTCAACTTTTCATAGGGGTAGTATTTGTGTTCTGACTTTAAGGAAAAATCTAGAATAATTTAGGTAGAACTGGTCAAAATTGTCTTCTTGGAAGTTGTAGATGATCTTTTTAGCTTTCCAACGATATAAAGTTTGTAATTTTTGGATATCGGAATGGAAAGATATGATTGTTACAAAATGTGATGCTGCATGGAATGTATGCACAAGACAACTATGGTATATTGATGAGAATGTGTGGTTTTGATGAATCAAATGGGTTGAAAATTGAGAGTTTTATGAGATACATTTGGTGTTTGAATTGATATGAAGTGATTTTGCACTAGAAGAGTTGAATTTGGGGAGATTATGAGTGAATATGATGTTAGATTGGAAGTAGGAAGCATTGGAGAGGCTTTGGAGGGGTTTGGGGAACCCCTATATCCGTTAGATGGACATTAGGTCCGTTTAATGGACTTTCTCGGGTCAAAAATGACCCCCAGCCTCACCAATGTCCGTTTAAAGGACATTATGTCCATTAAACGGACCTTCTCGGGCCAAAAATGGCTCCCAACCCCAGCAATGTCCGTTAAACGGACATTCACGGGACAACTTCAGGAAATTGTAATTTTTGACCCTTTTAGAGGTAGAATCTCACTTTGTGATCCCCATCAAAGTTGTAGATCTAGAAGTCCTATTTCAAACAGTCTAAGAACAAACTTAATCAGACATCTATATTGAAAGTTATGGCAATCGCGCGGCACAAATTTGATTGAGGGAATAAATATGTTCGATTCTTTCGGGCATAACTTCCTCGTCCGACCTCCAAATGAAGTGATTTTTGAACCAATAGATTCCTAACACATGTCTTTATCTCTTCATAAAAATTTGTATCTTTTGGAGTTGGTTTGAAAAAGTTTGATGGAGAGAAAATGAGGGGTCCGTTGGGAGAGCGTGTTTAGGGTATGAACACACTTAGGCTTTTAAGCATATCTTGATCTATAGAGCTCCGATTAAGATGATTCTTGCTTCAAAACAAACTAGAGACTTAGAGCTATAATTTTTTTGAAGAAGTCAAGTTGTAATTCTAGTTTGAAGATTTCCAAATTTTGTTTACAAATAGGAAAAATGAGTTCGAGTATGGTGACAGATTTGTGTGGGCACTCCACTCTTGTGGGATGATGGCTAATGATGGTTCAATGCAATAACCCCTCTGGGTAATATGCACGCTCACATCTTATGTTGTTTCGCAAGAGTTGGGTCTCACTTGGTATTAGAGCAAGAGTTGGGGTCCGGAATCAAGCGGGATCCAACAATTTCAGCTCAAATTATTCACACACAAATCAAAATCTACGATCGTTTATAAACATCAAAAGTAGAACATATCATATACGCATATTCATCGTATTTTCTGCACATGTTCATCTTCTTTAATACCTTCATTTCATCTTTAACTATCACCTTAATCCTTTCCATTTCAATAAATCACATTACACTAGCCTTTTCTTTAACTCTTAATCACTTTAATCCATCTCTATAACACCCAAAGAGATCCACGTATAAGAACAGTGAAAACAGAGCATAAGCATATCATCTTTTCATGAAATTCCTGTACTCTTTTTACATCATCATAATGATCTTTCCATCTCAAAAATCATCTCAACAACAACTTATGAAATATTGATCTTCAAAAATGCAAAAACAAGATATCAGTATTCTCATTCACGTTTCAACAAATAAACAACCTCATTTTATAAATATTTAATTGCTAACTATCATGATGCATGTTTCATTCTACAAATCATGACGACCCATATGATACTTACTTGTTTAAAATTCCAAACTCTTCAAAATCATGTGAACCCTAGCTTTCCATGATACACGATCATCAACAGTTAAGGGTTGGGTCTTCTTGTAGCAAATGAAGAAGACAACAAAATAATATTAACAAGAAGGGTGAGAGCAAGGCTTACATTGATAGGGTAAAAAGAGAGGTTTGTAGGTGAAGAAGATGAAGAACGAAATGAAGAAAAATTAACAAGAGGTGAGAACAAATGAACACAGCGAAAGACAAATAAAAATGAAGATGGTCTTTCACTTGGGAGAGTTTTGTGGGTTATAGCATATGGTGTGGCAAGTGACACTTGTCACTTGCCACATGTCACTTTCCTATAGTCTCTCCTTGGTCTTTTATTAACTAGTCCATTTGTCTCCAAATTTTACTCCAATTTTCTCCCAATTTTTAATTTCATATTCTAAACAAATTCTAATACCATTAGCCAATTATTTCAACTAGTATTTGACTCTTATTTCTACTACCACTTATTAATTGTCTTGCCAGTTGACATTTTTTCTAATCCTAAAATACTCATGATTTCAGAAATTTCCTAAATTTTACCAAAAATTCAAAATCAATAATCATACTCTCCAAATCAATTTTCAAGACAAAATATTCACTATTCACATCATAAACACTTAAAAATTATTTATACCTGAAAAATGTCAATGAATGCTTGTACAATTTTTTTAACGTGTGCAATAATTAATATTCACATGTGTATGTATGATATATTATGGATGAGCATAAAATGCACTTTCTAACTTCTCAATAAACTCTCACGTGCATTATTTTAGGGTTCTAACCCTTAACATGGGATAATGGGATATTACAATTCTCTCTTCCTTAAGAAATTTTCTCCTCGAAATTCTTACCTAATTGTGTGAACAAATGGGGTATTGTCTCCTAATGTGCTCCTCCGTTTTCCAAGTTGCTTCCTCACTCGCGTGATTCTTCTAAAGGACTTTCACCAGTGGAATTACTCAGTTTATCAACTGTTTTGTTTAATATCTCCATATCCTGATCAACTCTTCAACATAACACAGATTACTAGAAACTTCAATCTCTTGAGCCGGTAACACATGCATTGGATCTGATCGGTATCTTCTGAGCATACTCATATGAAACACATTGTGTAACTGAGACATCTCTTGTGGTAAAGCTAATATGTATGCCAATGGTCCTATCCTCTCAATGATCTCATAAGGACTAATGTACCTAGGGCTTAGCTTGCATTTTTTTACCAATCCTCAGCACTCCTCGCCAAGGTGATACTCTCAGAAACACTTTGTCTCCTACACTATATTCTAGATCCATACGGTGCTGGTCCACATAGCTCTTCTATCTATCTTGAGCTGCTTCAATTCGACTTCAGATCAGTTTCACTTTATCCACAGTATCCTGAATTAATTATGGGCCTTCAACCATTCTGAAACCCTCTTCATCCTACTGTGATAGTGGTTATTATATGCAAACTCAATTAAAGCTATGTACTGATCCTATGCTTCTTGAAACTCCAATACACATGCCCTAAGCATATCCTCAACAATCTTGATTGTCCTCTTACTCTGTCCATTTGTTTGAGGATGAAATGCAATACTGAAGTTTAACTTTGTACTCATAGCTAACTGTAAGCTCTTCTAGAACCTTGAAGTAAATCTAGGACCCCTGTCTGATGTAATGGACATCGAAACCCCATGCAGTCTAACTACCTCATTCACATACCTCCGGGCTAACTGATTTAGTGAGTTATTCTCTCTCACTGGTAAGAAATGGGCCGACTTAGTCAATCGGTCCACCACAACCCATATAGCATCGTTTTATCTCGGAGTCTTTGGCAATCATATTACGAAATCCATGGTAATTCGTTCTCATTTCTACTCCATAATAGGTAACGAATGTATCTTCCCAATTGGAGCCTGATGCTTAGCCTTAATCTGCTGGCGTGTTAAACATTTAGAAATATACTCCGTTACTTACTTCTTCATTCTTAGCCACCAAAAATGTTGTTTTAATGTATTATACATCTTAGTGGTACCAAGATGCATAGCATAAGCAGCTACATGAGCTTCCTCCAAAATTTCCTTTCTCAATTCATCCACATTAGGCACACGCAGCCTTTTCTTCAGCCACAGTGTCTCATCTCTCAGTTCAAATTCAGAATCTGGATTCATTTTCAACCTCTCAATAAGCTTCACCATATTAGGATCTTTATTTTGTACCTTTCTGATTCTGTCATGCAACATCGACCTCAGTCTCAATGTAGCAATCAATGCCTCATTCTGATCTGGAAACTCCATGTTTAGAGCTCTTAATTGAATTAAGCTTGGTAACCTCAATAACTAAATCTGAGCTACACTGCTATTTGACTTTCTACTTAATGCATCTGCCACCACATTAGCTTTTTCAGGATGATACTTAATCGTACAGTCATAGTCTTTCAATAAATCTATCCATCTCCTCTGTCTCATATTTAATTCCTCCCGACTCAATATGTTGGACCTGGGTGGAGGACCCACCAACTTCAGGCCCAAGGTACCGGGTGGAGGACCCACCAACTTCAGTACTAGGTACCGAGTGGAGGACCCACCAACTTCAGTACCCCATTAATCAGTATTGTCCGCTTTGGTTGCGATTCGACCTCGCAATCTCACGGTTTTGTAGCGTTTAAACGCTCGCCTCTTACCATTGGTTAAAATCCACCCGGTACCCAAGCCCAACATATGATTTGTTGCTCCACTATCAAGAATCCATGGATGTTTAAAGCCTTTGGAAGTAACAAAACAATAAGGCTTACTAGCCATAGTAGCTGTTGGAACATTGGCACAAAAGTCAAATTGTAATTCTATGTTATGTTTTCCCAAGAGATTGAGTAATTTTTGAAACTTTCCTTTGGTAATTAAAGAATCTGAGTCATCAACAAGGCTTCCATCGTCATTAGATCCCTGCACTTAAGCAGAATTTTTTTTTCCTTTCCCAAATTTGTGATCAGCGGGATAGCCATGCAATTTAAAACATTTTTGTACCATATGTCCAAGCTTCTTACAATATTCACAAAAATACTGTCCAATTTTCTTGTTACCACTAGATTGTGTAAAACCCGCAGAAATACCATTAGAAGATGACTTGTTTTGAAAAGAATTGAGTGCAGATGAAGTTGTCTTAATAATAGAAGTTGAAGAACAAACTGATAGACTTTAGAGCACTTGATAAAAGATTCAAGAGTAGTATATTTCCTCTAATAGTTGAATAGACATCATTAAGGCCCATCATGAATTGCATGAGCTTTTGATGATGGAGCAACTTAGAAACATCCTTCAACAAAGCACAATCAGTGTCGCAATCACACATTTGAGTAGAAGTCAAACTAGAATGCTTGTCCCATAACCATTTAAATTTGGTGAAGTATGCAGTGATAGAAAGATTACCTTGGCTTATCTGAGCCAGATCACGTTTGATTTGGTAGATCCGAGGTCCAATGGCTTGATCAAAACTCTGCTGAAGCTCAGTCCAGATTTCAGCAACTAAATTATAATAGATGATGCTTTCAGCTATTTCCTCGAATACTGAATGAAGTAACCACAACATGAACATATTGTTGCATCTCTCCCAGTGAGGTAGCAACAGAGAAGAATTTTCTGGTTTCTTACAAGTTCCCTTCACAAAACCAAGCTTATTCTTTGCTAACAACGACATTTCTACAGCTCATCCCCAGTGTTCGTAATTCTCGTCAACCAAAAGCTCCGTGGCCAACGAATGATTTGGATGATCTAAATGATGTAGAAATAATTCGTGTAAAGAATCAATTTCATCCCTCACAGAATTGGCAGCCATTGGAGCAGAAAAATAAAATAAGAAAATGAATTTACTTTCACACAAGCAAGGTCAAAACCATCATTGCTCTGATATAACGGTAGAAAACTCTTGAAAATTGAACCAGAGCTCTAATTAAGTTCCAATTGCAAGAGAGAAAAGATAACCATCTATGAAAGATTGAAGAGAAAAAAAAAATTGCATTGTGAACTGAAGAATTCTCTTTTCTGTTATCTAACAAAACAACCAAAGAAAACAGATATATGTACACGAGACAAAACAGAACATATTAGAAGAAAGTAGAACTATCTCTACCGTAACAACCAATTAATTAATTCACTTGGAATTGCCGTAGTGGTAGAATAATCTTTCAAACACTAATCATGCACATCAGTGAAGAAAAATACCAAGATTGGTATGAAATGAACAAATATATGACGACGAAGTTTATGACAACTTTGATGCCAGATAGGATGGTTTAGATGCATTACGGCGGGCTAGCATTTGTCTGTAAGTTATACAAATATTAAGTTATTATTATTGTATTAAATGTGTTTACATTTGTTTCTAAATTTAAGAATATTTAATATCGATGTGTAGTATGATGCTCTAAAAAATGGGTACCATTCGTTATGATAATGTAAGTAGTGACATGAAAAGAATATGACGTAACAGGCTATATCGAATTTAATGATCACGAAAACAATGATATTATCGTGAAAAAGATATCTACCTACATTATGATCATCCTTTCGATATAAATAAAGGATCAGGCTACCTTTTTTTTCTTGAAAAAATTAAATGTGCTTCCAAAATATACAATTACTAGTCACCATTCCATTAGGACGAATTAGTTTACAAAAAGGACACTGTTACAATTTGTGCCTTCGGACAAGTGTCAAACTAATAAAGAGCTTGCTGTCTTGTTTTTGCGACTTCATCTCTTCCAAGTTTATCTGTCTAGACAGCATCATTTTTGTATGTACTCAATTTAATATCTCTTAATGGAATTATTTATTTTCCCAAAAAAAAAAAGCTCTTTGGTTTCCTCTCTTCCCTCCTTTGCTCTTTCATTCTTCTGAATCGACAAAGTTGAGGTATGTGTCTTCTGTCTCTTGAATGAATTATCTTCGAGGTTATCCATGATCGCTTGATGATGTTCCTTACTGCCCTCTAATTATTGCTATTATAGCATTGCATATCACTCAACGCTCTGTCATACTTCGGCCGCCTTTATGCTCCAGTACTCATCTTCGTGAACCAGGTGAGCGTTGCTGACTTTTATGAGAACCATCTGTGCATGTTCCTTTCGCTTGATTTCGAGTATTGGGAGTTACTGCATGTTTGAATCTCTAGAATTCCTGCTATATTTTCTTCTAGTTTCTTGAGGTTCCAGTTCACTCTGAACATGTATTTACCGCTTAGATGCAGTTTCTTTACTATCAATGTTTCCCTTGTACCATGAATAATGTATTGACAGAGTGTCGGTGCCTCCTGCTTTGTGTTCTGGAATCTTCTACAATTTCTCTCTCTCCATATTTCGTAAATCAGATAGTTATGCTCATTTTGACTTAGTGCCCAATCGATATTGTCTTCCATAGAAGTGGGATTACACTACAAGTTGAGCTTTGTAGTATGTTTCTCCAAATGCCAGAGTAATTGCAAAAAGTAAATTAGATTTATCTTTTTTTAATTATTTAGAATTTATTACTTCTATATCTATTTCCTTTTTCTTTCTTATGAATTAATTAAAAAATTCCGTTTTTAGATTTAAAAAAGGGTGTTTGTGGAGGAGAAGATAGAAAACAAAGTAGAATCAGGCCCTTCTTTTAGACATGTACTATCTGTCAAATCTTCTGTCTAATATTATGGTATTTTATTGTGTCTAATAAATCTCAACTATTTATTTATATAAATTCTGTGTGAGTTCTGTGTAAATCTCACATAAGTTCTACAAAATAAATAGCTAAAATTTTATGGGACAGAATAAGACAGACAGAAAATCTTATCGTATGTACCCGTAGCTCTCCCTTTCAAACGACTGTTGGTTCATACGAGAGAGATACTTAAAATATCTTCTTTCAATCAAGAAAAACTTGGAGGAGGGAGTATTTAATTGAAGTGGTTTGTACGGTCCTGTTTCTGAATATTTGTGGACCTCCTGCCAGATCCGCTGCCGGGCTTGTAGATTTGATTTGGTAATAGCTAAATTATAATCTTAAGCTTAACATTAGAACAATATTGTGTGTAATAACAGTGTAGGTGTCTAATGATTGTGAAAAGGAGGTTCAATTTTTATATAAATAAGACATAATTTTGGATTTTATTTTGAATTAATTTATTAAAATACATTCAAAAGATAATCATAATAATAATAATGAATTCTATTTTTATAAAAATATATTGTGCTTTATTTATTAATTCACCCCCGGTGAAACCCTACACAATAGCCAATAAGTGCTTGTTATGCCCTTGTTCCTACAATTTCTTTTGTGCTTATTGCACCATTCTTCCCACCTCTTTCCTCATTCATTGTTCAAACAACTTTGCATGGATTTCAACTATTCCTTTTCTAAGCTTTTACAGCTTAATTTGTTCTATTGAAAGCTCCCGCCCATAAAGTTGGGATCTTAAGGTTAAGAAAATAAGCAAGGCAATGACAATACGAAGGCTGAAAAAAGAGCAAAGGACTAAGCTGCTGATCACCACAGCTCCACGGCAATTGCTAGATTAGTATGGTTCAGTATTTGTAAACGAGATGCTTCTATATAAATATGCATCGATCTTGTTGTTTAGAACCACACTTTTCTAAGTTCCTTACCACCACGGTATATCGTACTCTTTTCAGTAGTCACAGGCAATGGGGGCAGTTCCACCCTCAGCTACTGATCATGAACTTTTTTACCAGTCTCTGTTGAGGTATTCTCACCCCTCTCATCCCATCTCCAAAGCTATTTACACTCCACATGATCATGAATTCCCTTCTGTTCTCCAAGCTTACATTCGAAATCTCAGATTCAACACCCCAACAACACCCAAACCTGTTCTCATCCTCACTGCGTTGCATGAGTCTCATGTACAAGCTGCTGTTATATGCGGTAGAAAGCATGGCCTTCAAATGAAGATAAGAAGCGGAGGGCATGACTATGAGGGCACATCATATGTCTCTGAAGTCCCATTCTTCATTCTTGATATGTGCAATCTTCGATCTGTTGAGGTAGATATCGACGATGAGACCGCTTGGGTTCAGACTGGAGCAACTCTTGGGGAAGTTTTCTACAGGATCGCTGAGAAAAGCAAAACTCATGGCTTTCCTGCTGGTGTCTGCCCAACAGTTGGAGTTGGTGGCCATTTTGTTGGAGGTGGATATGGGAGCATGATGAGAAAGTATGGTTTGACTGTTGATCATATCATAGATGCCAAACTTGTAAATGCTGACGGTAAAATTCTGGACAGAGAAACCATGGGAGAGGACATGTTCTGGGCTATTAGAGGTGGAGGTGGTAGCTTCGGAGTTGTTCTTGCATTCAAGATCAACATTGTGCGAGTTCCTGAGAAAGTCACTGTCTTCAAAGTCCAAAGAACGCTGGAAGAAAATGCAACTGACATTGTGTACCAGTGGCAACATGCTGCACCTAAGATTGATGAAGATCTCTTCATCAGGCTGGTTCTGGACGTTGTGAGAAAAGGTGAAAGCAGTGAAAAAACAGTGAGGGCTTCATTTGTAGCTCTGTTCCTTGGAGATGCCAAGAGACTTCTTTCAATTACGGAAGGGAGCTTCCCAGAGTTGGGTCTAGTTGAAGCAGATTGCCTTGAAATGAGTTGGCTTGAATCAAACCTTTTCTGGGATGATTTTCCGGCTGGGACACCA
Organism: Erythroxylum guanchezii; assembly: GCA_025629825.1. Classification (NCBI taxonomy): domain Eukaryota; kingdom Viridiplantae; phylum Streptophyta; class Magnoliopsida; order Malpighiales; family Erythroxylaceae; genus Erythroxylum; species Erythroxylum guanchezii. The sequence continues at coordinate 30,488,899 of JAOTAX010000003.1, read as the reverse complement.
AAAGAAGCAGCGCTTTGTAGGAAACCTCAAACTCACAGACAGGTGTATTTAAAAAGGAAATCAGATTATGTGCAAGAGCCAATGTCAAAGCAGGGTCTGGAAGGTATTTGGAAGAAAATGATTCAACTAGAGAGGCCAATATTGGCGTTCAATCCGTATGGTGGGAAAATGAGTGAGATATCTCCAACATCAACTCCTTTTCCTCATCGAGCTGGGAACTTATGGAAGATTCAGTATCAGATTAACTGGACCGAAGAAGGAACGGAAGCAGCAGACTATTACATTGATTTGGGACGGCAACTATATAATTACATGACTCCTTTTGTTTCTAAGAATCCAAGGGCAGCATTTGTTAACTACAAGGATCTTGATTTGGGAACAAACAAACATGGTACCCAAAGCTTCGTGGAAGGATATGGTTATGGAGTGAGGTATTTCAAGCAAAACTTCAACAGGCTGGTGCAAATCAAGACAAAGGTTGACCCTCACAACTTTTTCAGACATGAGCAAAGCATTCCAACTTTGCCCTACCAGAAGTAGTATAATCTGAACACTTGTTGTCGGAGCAACTACTTTTAATTGCTTCTCCTATTTGATGCATTAAGCTGAATTGTTACCACTTTATGTTTATGATTGTTGTAACCAAAATCTCATTGGTTAAAAAGTAAAATAAGAACTTGCCCTTATGCGAATGAGTCTCTACTCTGTTTTAAGGATCATCATCACCAACATAATAAAATGAAAACTATTTACTTTTCCATTCCATTTCCCTTTCGTCGTTTCGGCTGCCCTCGTAGTCGTAGTTCATATTTCAATCCCGGTACCTAGAAAAAACTCAGCTGTGCTGTCGACTGTAAGAATTGAAGGTATCCAACAGCAAAATCCCTGAAGATTCCCGTATCTGGGAATTGGTGATGAACAGAAAAAGAAAAAGAGAACACCAACTACCGCCAGCTGGCCGGTAAGATTTAGTGTGTGGAGACAAATTGCAGTCCTTGGTCATGTCATGTCGTGTATCATGTTAGTGAATATAACTTGCTAGGGCCACAGTTGTCATTTTAGTGATTTGCCCCTGGAGCATCCTATTCCTTAGCAAAAAAACATATGACTCGATTAGTTAAGAGAGAAACCGATTTTCTAAAAAGCAGCCCGCATGATTGAAACGGGAATCCATTTCCAAAAAATTAGATCCTGAAAAAGAGAGAGCAAATTTTCAATTTTGAGAATTGGAACCCTTTTGGGCAGGAAGGAGGGCTGGCTCAGAAGCACTATCGAGCAGGGATGATAATCGTCTAGTCTATGAATCTAGTTTAGGTATTTTTGGGTCAAATTAAATTTAAACTGGTTTGAATTTTAATTTTTTAAATCAGAACAATATCATCTTGTTTATAAGAATTAAGCTTAAGGTAGTTAGATTTATATTTAGACAACTTAAGTTTGAACTTAATTAAAAAATTATTATTTTATATTTTTAATTTTAGAAAAATTAATGAGAGCGGTCTATTAGTCCGCTCAATGTCATTTCCGAAAGCTATCTCATGCTAGTGGCCAGTAGAGTTTAAGGTCATGAAAAATAAGTAAAAAATAGGAAGATATCAATCAATTCATGCGTTTCGTTGTTATTAAAGTTAATATTATTTGAATTTATTCAATAAAATATGTAAAAATAATTTAAATAATATTAATTATCAAAATTTATTTAAATATAATTTGAACTTTTTTTTTGTGCATTATTAAAACTTTAAATTATGATTTCCACTTTAACATTTTATCAAAATTTTAATTACTTTTTTATCACTATCATTTTGTATCTTAATATTATTAAAATAATATTTATTTCACTATAATATTACTAAAATAATTATTATTATATCTTGAAATTATAATAACAAACGATAACATCTTATTTAAATTTTTATAAAAATAAAAATAAAAATGACTTCTTTGATAAATGTATAAATTTTATTATTAAAACTATATATAATTTTAAATTATTTAATTATGATATAGTACATACTGAATTTATGATTCATATGTTAAAAATTATTTCAATTAGAATTCAAGCTACTAAAAAAATTATCCTGAGCTCTACAAATATCATTTTGACATGTGATGTCAAATGTGGCATTCACCTCAGTATCTTAAATTAATTAATAAGTCTTATTATTTTAGTTTGGAAATTTTGATTAAAAATTTATTAATAATAAGAGTATTTAGTTAAGAAGTGTGTGTAAAATAATAATAAGTATATATTAATCAATCGTCCAATAAAAATATTACTATATTAGTGTAAATTATATGTTAACTTGTTCTAATTTTATCGCCCTTCATTTGGTCTTCAATGTATATTTCACCAGGTCTTCATGATATAAATATTAATTGATTAAATATGAAAATATATTATATTTCCTAAAAACAAATATCGAATTATAAACAAAGTTTTAATGAACTTATTTATGTGAATGTAATATTAAAAAGTAATTATGTAATCCAATTTTAAAAGATAAAAGACATTAATTTATATTCAAACATCGTATTATTTAATGACATTTTTTCAATTATATATATTTAGTAATATGTACGAGTTTATGCTTAGTTTATATGTATAATTTATACCCACTAATATAATATTATTTTTATTATATGATTAATTAATACTTATTATCAGGGATGGAGCCATGTTATAGGGGAGGGGGGCCATGGCCCCTCCTTTCAAATATTTTTTTTAAAAATTACTTATATAATTAAAATTTTTAAAATTACAAACATAAGTGGCCCTCCTTAAAAAAAAAATCCCTATCTTCTCTTCTCTTCAACTCTGCACGCACAGCCCTCCTTCGCCAGATTGAAAACGCCTCCACCCTCCAGGCTCCATCTGGGCCATCTCATGGTCCACCCACCCAAGTGTATCTCATGGTAAAATTTCTGATAGCTTCACCTTGAGTAAATTTAAATAGATGAATCTTAGAGGCATCATTATCCAGCTCAAAAGAAGCCTAAACCAGAATTGATT
>JAOTAX010000003.1:30472641-30485786 GCA_025629825.1 Erythroxylum guanchezii | reverse complement strand
AAAGAACGGCGTGTTGCATTTTGATTATTTATTAATAATATTATATAATTGTATTATTTTTTTGCATTTAGATGTTGACCCCCGGCCCCCCCTTAGAATTGAGTCTGGCTCCGTCCCTGCTTATTATTGTTAGTATCTCTGATATTTAGAATCATATAAAACAATAAGGATATGTAATTAGACTAATTTTGACAATTTCTCAATTTAAGTCTTATTATTAATGATATTCTAATTAAGTCCCTTAAGAGGATTTATTAAGATAGGTTTGATATTATGGGTCTCATATTGACATCACATTCACGTGAATGTAATGTCAGCATCATAGTAAACATGACACGTCTACGTGGCATTTGTAGGTCCATAATTTCATGTGTATCACTATATGTTTACGTGCCATGTTAAAGGATCGCATAAGTGCATACCGTATATCTTCATAATTGATGTGGTATCCCATTTGTACTTTTGTTAACAGAATTAATGAAAAAGATTTGATTAGGAAAATCTCTAACATTGAAGGAGTTAATTAAAAAAAATAGTAGAGATACTCAACTTAAAAGGTTTAGGGTTTAAGAAATGTAGTTATAACACTTAAAAGAAAAAGGAGAAATTGGTTACAAAACATGTTAGTACAAATTGGTGTAAAAAAAAAACTAAATGATGCTTAGCATTTTAATCATAAATTTTCATAAAAATATCAACTCAAAATGATTCAAAATATTATATAAAGTTAAGAGAATTATCTACAATTTATATAAAGATATTAAAAGTATTTAATCATTTTAACAGTCATTTAAATACTATCTTACTTTTATCGAGCTACCATCTGAACAATTTCATTATTTTCATAATTTTCAATCATTTACTCAACCAATCGCTTTAAAAATAATTTTAAAAAAGGGTTTAAACGATATAAGTTGAAGTTGAAGTTTATAGATTGTAGAAGATATTTAGACTAAGTAACTATGTAAATTTATAACAAAAAGAACCTTAACTAGTTTGGTACGAGTAATAGGTAGCATACATTCAATTAACTTTCTAGGTTTTGAAATTAGTTGTTTTTTTATTATTATTTGTAGTTGATTTATATGGATTATTATGTAGTACATAAATTAATTCATTAAAATTAAAGGTACGTTTCGGCTTGAAACAATTACAATACAATTTAACCTAAATTTATTGTTTGTTAGTGTTAAAAAAAAGAACTTATCAATTTTCAAAACATACCATTTAAACTTGAGACTGATGGAACCCTAAACTCTCGATAAAAATTCCACCAAAAGATGTTGATATGGCATTTTTTAACTTAAAGGGTCCATTGATGCCCCGTTACTATTCTAGATGGCACCCCCACTAAAACCCCATAAATTGGAAATCAGGATTTCAAATCTTAAATCCCTAAATACATTCTTTTTCATCTCCTCTCAATCATAATCTCTTTGACAATGCTTCCCCATCGAAGAAACCTACCCTCTTGTATGCTCTACTTTATTAAAGAAACACCACTATGTTTAGAATCTATTGAGAAATGCACTCATATTTAAAAGGAATGGCATGGTGTTAATAATGTTATAGGCGTCTCCATTTTTCCTAATTGACTCAAAAGGTTAACCACACAAGAAAGTTGTTCTCACTTGGGATCAAAAGCAAACTTACTCATTGAATCAAATTAAGACTTCCCTTCCTCCACATATCTTAAATGACTACAAGTTAACAATATGTTTATAAAGGTAATATTATTAGGTTTTATTCCCAAATTTATCATTTCATTGAAATATAATATTGATGCATTAACATCACTATGAATACTATATCCAGAAATCACGGCATTCCAGCAATCCTTTCTAACATATTATGAAAGATCTTTTTGGGAATGAAGATTATCATATTTATAATATATGTCGATTAGAGTTATATTAATGAAAGGATCCTCAAAAATATTATCGATGCTCAATTTATGGTGTATTCATTTTTCATTTCAGATATTTTCTATTTAAAACCATGTTTGAACTGCACATAAGAAGGCTACTTCATCGTTTCCAATAAGACTCAAGTACATTTTATCAAGTGTTTGATTGTATCTTATGAACATTCATTTTCAGAAAATCCATAAATACTCTTTTGTCTGATGTTGTCAAATATTAAATATGCTTTGTCCAGGCAATCATATATAGAATATATATCAACTAAAATTTAAAGCATTAAGGAAAAACTCATTCAAAAGCCTCTTTTGATGGGAGGTAGACATACTAAAGTAGCGGAATAAAATCTCTCACGTCTTTTGTAAACCTGTGAGAAAATCACCAAGCGAAGAAAACCACAAAACTCTGAAGTAAAATCAAAGAAAGCCACACTGAATTTTTATGTAGAAAACCTTCCCAATATGGAAAGTAAAAACTACAGGACAGTCCAAAATATCTCCACTATTTAAAATAATGGGTACAACATAATTTCTCTAGATAAAAATAGAGATAATACACTTAGATAATCAGGAAATTAAACTTTTGGAAATACAAAAAAAGTGAAAATATCTCACAAATAGAGGAACATTAGTGCCAAATTATCAGGCATAAAACTCTATATTTTACTAAGCTTATATTGCTCTAAAATCTTTGCTTGGGATACTTAAGTCTTCCCTCTTGTTGTCTATTTATAGGGAGAAGTCTACTTAATTCTTCCTTCCACTTTCGATATGGGATTTCCTAAATAGAGGGACTTCCAAAAAATCTCCACCTCCTGATGTTTAGGATAATCATGATAGAGGGGAGAATCCTCCATTTTTCATATTAGTTGGAAGGACTTGCCATTTTTTTGATGAACCTTCAGACTTCAAGATTATATTTTGGTAATGCCTTTGTCAATATATCAGCACTATTTTCATCCGCGTGTATCTTTTCAAGTGGTAACAACTTGGAATTTAAAACATCTCTAATCCAATGATATCTTATCTCGATATGTTTTGATTTTGAATAGAGAGCTGGATTCTTACCAAGATGGATAGCACCTTGATTGTCACAATACATGGCATATTTATCTTGTTTGAAGCCAAGTTCCTGGATGTATTTTTTCATCCACAATAACTCCTTACATGCTTCCGTTGCCGTAATGTACTCCACTTTGGTAGTATGTAACGCAATACACTTCTGTAATCTTGACTGTTATGATACTGCTCCCCCTGCAAAAGTGATCAAGTATCATGAAGTAGACTTTTTGGTATCAACATCTCCACCTATATCTGAATCTGTGTAGCCTACTAATATATGCTTTTCATTTCTAACTGAGACTCAATTGGGAAGTACCTCGGAGATATCTCACGATCTTCTTTATAGCATTCCAATGCTCTCTTCCCATATTTGAAAAAAATATACCAACCATACCAACTGTATGAGCTATGTCTAGCCTTATGCATACCATAGCATACTTCAAACTTCCTACTACTAAGGAGTAAATAATATTCTGCATATCTCTCATCTCTATATCTGTAGAAGGACTGTGTTTACTGCTTATCTTAAAGTGGGTAGCAAGAGGGGAACTAACCACTTTAGCATTTTCCATGTTGAATCTTTGAAGCACCTTCTGAATGTACTTCTCTTGAGACAAATATAATCTCTTTGTACTTTTGTCTCGAGTAATCCTTATACCAAGTTTCTGCTTTGCTGGTGTCTTTCATAGAAAAAGACTTGCCCAACTACTTCTTCAACTTGTTAATTCTGGTAATATTTTTGCCAACAATCAAAATGTCATCAACGTAAAGTAGTAAAATAATGAAATCATCTTCAAAGAATTTCTGTATAAAAACACAATAGTTAGAAGTCATTTTCTTATAGCCTTGCTCTCCTATAAGTACTGACCCAAACTTCTTGTACTATTGTCTCAGTGCTTGTTTTAAGCCATAAAGACTCTTCTTCAACCTACACATATAATCTTCTTTCCCCTTGACTTTGAAACCCTCTGGTTTCTCTATATAGATCTCTTTCTCCAAATCACCATGAAGAAAGACAATCTTCACATCCATCTGCTCAACTTCTATATCAAGACTAGCTGCTAAGTCGAGGATAACTCGAATGGATGACATCTTCACCACTGGTGAGAATATTTCATCGAAATCAATACCCCTTCTCTGACTGAATCCCTTGACTACCATCCTGGCTTTGTAATGTGGCTATGACAACTATTCTTCATGCTTTACCCTGAACACCCATCTATTCTTAAAAGCTTTTTTTTTTTAATTTAGGGAGCTTTACTAGGTCAAAAGTGTGATTCTCAAAAGTGACTTCATCTCTTCTTTCATGGATTCAACCTACTATTACTTGTGTTCATCTTCCATGGCTTCTTCATAATTCTTAGGTTATCCCCTGTTAGTGAGTATCACATATTCAGTTGGAGAGTATTGAGTAGAAGGTCTTTTGTCTTTATCAAATTGTCTGAGTGGAGCTGGATCCTCTGCTTCCTGTGCCTGGTCATCATCGCCATCATCTGCCTCTACTGGTAAAGGAACATTCTCATCAACTACATCCTGTTGAGTATTTCTCCTCAACATTCTCCTATATTGGTACATTGCTAATTGGATCCAAATTAAGCACATCACCAATATCCTTGGGTGTTGCATCTTTTGCCTTTTGGATATCCTTATTGGTCTCATTTTCCACAAACGCAACATCATTGCTTTAAGTAAGCTTCTTACTGACTGGATCATAAAGTCTGCAACATAGAAAGATGCACTACTTTGTCTTATCATCAAGTTTAGATCTCTTGTTTTTAGGAATGTGCACGAACACCTTGCATTCAAAGACACGAAGATGATCATATCTGACATCTTTTCCTAACCAACCTCTATTAGGCACATAAGACTACAATCGAACAGAGGGTGAGAGATTCACCATATGCATTATTGTATTCAATGCCTTACCCCAAAATTGTTTTGGCATCTTTGCTTATGATAATAAGCATTTGACTATCTCCACCAGAGTTCTATTCAACCTTTTTACCAAACCATTCAATAGTGGTGTCTTTGGCGGTGTCTTCTGATGTCGAATGCCTTGCTCTTTGCAATACTGATCAAATGGACCGGAATACTTTCCCTTATTATCAATTCAGATGCATTTCAGTTTCTTCCCTATCTCTCGTTCGACTGAAGCTTGAAATTGTTTGAAAACCTCTAACGCTTGATCCTTCGACTTTAAGGTGTAAGCCCAGACCTTTCTTGAGTGATCATCAAGAAAAGTCACAAAGTAAAGAGCATTACTAAGTGACTTTGTCTTCATCAGACCGCATACGTCAGAATGTACCAAATCAAGTACATTGGTTTTCTGGAGGGAGGGGCATTTTTTAATCAACACGATTCTGATTTCCTGCTAGGTAATGAGCACATTTTCTGAGACACGTACTCTTGACACCAGATAAATGTCCCTTCTTAGCTAACACTGCTAAGCCCTTCTCACTCATATGGTTGAGTCTTTTGTGCCATAACTTAGTTGCATCTAGATCTTCTATAACATTGATACTGCTACTGGGAGTGTTGAATTGCATTATGTACAACTTCTTATGCTTCTTACCCTTGGCTACAATCATGGTCCCTTTTGTAAGTTTCTATACATTGTTATGAAATGTTCTACAAAACCTTTCATAGTCAAGCTTTCCCACGGTTATGATACTGAATCTAATATTTTGAATATGTTTGACATTTTTCAATATTAATCTCTTGGGGTTATTAGTCTCTAAGCAAATTTCTCTAATGCCATTGGCTTGTGCGAAGCCATTATTTCCCACCTTTAAACGCCTATAATCTTCGAATGTATAAGATGTAAATAGTGCCCATTGAGCAATCACGTGAGTTAAGACGCCATTATCAATTACCTAACCCTTTTCTTCTCGTAGAATATTAATCTCCTCATCACAAATCATAAGTAGATCCTTAGTGACGATAATCCAATTTTGATTGTTGGCATCGTTCTTCTCTAGTTCCTGATTCCTCTTGCCTTCTCTTTTCAACTTCTGGTAGTTCTTCTACTTATGGCCTTTCCAACACAGTAGAACCTAGCCTGGACCTCTACTTTGCTTCTCCCCTTTGTCTCTGTGATTAAGACATCAGACTTAGGGGAAGAGCCTTGAGTCTTTCTTCTAGGCTACTCCTTTAAAAGGCTACTTTAACCATTTCCATCGAGACTACACCTTTAAGGGTTGAGATGAAAAGCGTTGTTCTGAACGTCTCCCAGGAGCTTGGTAAGGATCCTAAAAAGCCATAATCCGAGCAGCTCATCATCATAAGTGAGGCTCATGGTGGGTATCTAATTAATGATCCCTTGATAAGTATTCAAATGATCCATCATTGGTGTTCCATCTCAGTATTTTAGGTTCACGAGCTATTTAATCAAGAACATTATGTTGTTGTTAGACTTTGGAGTATAAAGGCTCTTGAGTTTGGCCCATAACTTGTCTATTTCCTTCTCATCGAATCTATGATTCTGAACATTATCATCCATCCAGTTTCAGATGAATCCGCAAACTTGTCTATGTAATAGACTCCACTCAATGTCGAATTAGCCTTCGATTTTTGTGATATTGAATATCGGTTCATGGTATCCCTTCATATAAATAAGATCTTCCATCTTCTCCTTCCATACTTAGAAGTTGCCTCTATTCATACTGATTATTCTACTCATGTTGACTTCCATGATTACAAAGGATGATTGGCTTAGTAATCTTACATATGAATATTGATTGTATATATAAATAGTAATAGTATATGTGAATAGTGCCCAGTATCTTCAAATAGTGATCTAGCTTATTTTTTGATATGGAGGATACACTATTCAGTGGCAACCACAGAGCATACGATAAGTAGACCTACACACCTAAACTAGGCTCTGATACTAGTTTGATGGGAGTTAGACACACCAAAGTAGCAGAATAAAATCTCTCCCACCTTTTGTAAACTCGTGAGGAAATCACCAAGTAGAGAAAACTACAAAAACTCTGAAATAAAATCAAAGAAATGTATACTGATTTTTTTCGTGGAAAACCTTCCTAATATGGAAAGTAAAAACCATGGGACTATAGTCAAAAATATATCCACTAAATAACGGGTACAACATAATATATCTAGATAAAGCTAGAGATAATACACCAAGATAATCAAGAGATTAAACTTTTGGAAATATAAAGAGAGCAAAAAATATCTCACAAATAGAGGAACACTAGTGCTAAATTATCATGCACAAAACTCTCTACTTTACTAAGCTTGTATTGCTTTAAGTACTTTGCTTGGGATACTTGGGTCTTCCCTCTTGGTGTCTATTTATAGGGAGAAGTTTACTTAAGCCTTCCTTTTACTTTTGATATGGGATTTCTTAAATGGAGGGACTTCCAACAGCTTTTAATTGCAGGACCATGTAATTGATGTATAATGAATCAATGTCTCCACAAGATAAGATGGAGGTTAATATCGAGTAAGCAAAATTCTCTCTTTATTTATTTATACAAGTGATAATATAACACCTTATTTAAAAGTCCCTACTGACATAAACATATTATGTTTTAGAAACCTCTATATTAGTAACTATAGATTAGTACTTGAGGTTTTAGATTTGAATTTTTAAAACTTCTTAAACAATTGGTATCATAGGTATGAGGTCATTTGTTGTTAGATTTCACTATTAATATCTCAGTTTAAAATCACTGCTTAATTTTTAGTCATTGACTTATTATTTAAAACACATAATTAAAGAATTAATACATACTCCTAAAAATGTATCCAAGTGTATTCTAAAAATAGTAACTACTCATTCCATGTTAACAAAAATAACATAACCTTATATAGTATCAATCTAACTTCAGAAGTATGTTTCATTGATAAAAGTAAATATATTGATTTACTAATCATAGATATCAGTTGAATTTTAAGTGGGTTCTATTTTCAATTATTTACCTCAATTAGACTCTATAAAAAAGTGACAAAATTATGAGTTTTAATTCATGGCTCTCATTCGTAATCACTCAAATTAGTTTAATCTAATGTCTAAATCCATTTATTCTACATTTTAAGTAATTTGACATTAAACTTTGTTTTAGAAACCTGTATACTAGTAACTATAGTTTTTTTTAATCTCTAATATAACAATAAAAGATGAATGACATGTCTAAGAAGAAGGCATCATGATCTATGCAAAATCTCATAACTTATATGTTGGAAAACAAAGTGGTGGACATTATTTCGATAGTCTTTTCTACACATTTCAAGATCCATTTATTGTCATCAAATTAGTCAATTTTTGAGCTGTTTGCATTGACGTTGAACATAAGACCATGTGGGTTCAAATTGGTGCAACAAATTATGAGGTTTATTATAAAATTTCCAATAAAAGGAAAAGTTCATTATTTTCATAAATTACAAAAATGATTGGTTCTATATGAAATTGGTAGTAACATCAGTGATCATACATATCTATAGTGCCAACAATTATGGGAGTTCCTACTTCATGAACAAAAATTTCACATTCAAAAAGGGCATTGAGTTTTTGATAATAAGCAACAGTGAAAGGTTATATGTTGTTTTAAATACTCAAGGTAAAATCAATGAATATCTAAAAGTTAGCGATTGCAGATTTTTTTTAATTTTTTTGCCTAACTATATTTACAATTTTAATATTAATCCCATTATATGCTTTTTAAACTCCCTTTCCTAAAATTATAATGAAAATTTTATTACTTTATAAAAGAATTAATTAATAAATAAATGTATATTCCCTTTTGGGTCTTAGATCTTTATGTTTAACAAGTGAAATTGTGCAAGTATCAGTGAAACTTGGATGATGTTTGACTTGTCACTTCACATGAAGATGAATTGTCAATGAGGGAAAAGGAAAAGGCATATAAGCACGTAAGGCATGTATGCAATGTGATGAAGTGCCTGTTTGGATGGTCTTATATCAGTAGAGCTTTTGGCAGTAGAGCTTTTTTAAAAAGAGCTTTTCTAAGAAGTCAGTTGACTGTTTGGTTGTCATTTAAAAAAGAGCTTTTTAAAAAGAGCTTCATATAATAGATTGTTTGGCAACATAAAAATAAAAAGCACTTTTAATTTTAACTATATTTTATTTTGTAATAAAAATTATTTATGCATATAAATATTATTTAAAATATATTAAACAATATGTAAAGTACAATATATTAATTATTATATAATTTTAAACTATATAAAAAATAAATAAAAATATATCTAACCAAATCTTTTATATGAATTATAATATAAGTAAAACTAATATCAAAAATAAATATTAAAACATATAAAAGGTCAAATAATATTATATAAATCTCAAAATAAACATGAAGATATGTTTGTAGGTATTGTGAGAATTATATGTAAAACATAAAGGTAAAAGGAACTAAAAAATGAGCTCATTTAATTGATCTGAAAAATCTACCTGAAAAAGTACTTTTTTGAAAAGCTCCAAATTTTAGCTTCTCAAAAAGTTGTATTTCAGCTTTTAAAAAAGCCATTTCTATGAAAAAAATGCTTTTGAATTTTATAGTCAAACACTCAGTTTTCTTAAAAATAGCTTTTGCAGTGGAAAAAAGTGCTTATTCACTCTCCAAAAGCTGAACCAAACAGACACGAAGTCTTGAAAGTAAGCAAGAGTTGACATGTATTAGTGGATACTAGCAAAAATGATATGTAAGATTCATATATAGGACCATAGATGATTGACGCAATTAAGTCATGCTAAGTATAAGGGTGTGGGGAGGTACTTAAATTAGATAAGGATGTTTAAGGATATGAAAACGTATGAAGTTTCTTATAAAGGTTAGCTCAGATGGATGTAAATTGAGTTATAGAGAATTGTTATTGAACCATGAGTATACTTAAATTGATTATACATCAAAATGGATTGAGATAGCTAATAAAAGGCTCTTTGAGGTGCTTGATCATTTAATAGGCAATGATGGTCATATATTGCAAGAACATGGAGTAGCATATGTAAGAAAGTGGGATAGCTTGCTAATAAAGTGGGGCACTTCTTCAAGACATGGGAATGTAAGGCGATGATAAGGTAATGAAGTGAGCATCATCCAATAACATATTTTCACGGTCTTAGTAAAATTAATAGAGAAATAGTTATAACTCTCGACTAACCATGTGTAGATAGTGGAACAAATGTATAACTTCCCACTAACTTGGTAGGTTAGTGGTGAAAGTGGGTATTTTATGTTACTTTATCCCTAAGTTCTTTTAAATCTATATAAAGGCATACTATTTAGTTCATTTAAAATCATATACATTCAAATAATTTCTAGAGATATTTTTATATCTTAGCGAATTTTTTTTGTAAAAAGCTTCGAGATAGGAGTTTTTGAATGTTGCTTTTTAAAGAACTTCAAGTTGGAAGTGCCTTAAGTTCATATATTGCTACAATGAATCGTAGCAAAGGTATATTTTATCATATCTCTCTTTTTTCACTTTCTTCTAATTAAGTTATGGATACTTGTGTAATTGAGTATGAGGGGAACACTAAAACATGAGTGACTATGAGGTATATGAAAACTAAATAAGCTTTTGTTTGATGATCATAAAGAAAGGTCGAGTTAAACTAATAGAAAAAATATTAAACGTTACACAAAGACTTTAGCTATTTTGTTTTTATTATGTTATTCTTAAAAAAGTTTTTATGATCGTTGGTATGAGAGCTCGGTGAGGATTTATCCACTTATCACTATTAATTGTTGGAAAATAATAACCTTATAAGAAGGATTACTAAATTAGAGGTGATCATTGATCTTTTAGCCTTAAAAAAACAAGGGACTAATGTCATTGTTGAAACACTTTGAAGCTTTGGTACAAGAGCTTTAGAAGACAAGGAGAGTACTCAAATGACATTTGAAAGCTTATAAGGAGAATTTTATGACTTGTTAGTGATGAAACATGTTATGACTAGGCATAAAATTAGGATCTGATTAGAGAGCACTTTATTAAAGGTATAAGATCTATAAGTTTTCAGTGGAAAGTGAAGTCTTAAAGAACTTTTTTAAAAAATATGAGATATGGAGTAATACTTCATAGTAGTGAAGGTGTCTAATTTAGAAAAAATGTCAATAATAACTATGTATATGGTAGATGATGCTAAACTGTAATGAAGGATCTAGAACTCTAATGATGGTGTGAGAAAGCCTCCCACCAAACAATTAGGAGAAAATGAAGAAGGAGATAAAAATTGTTTCATACCTAAATACTTCTTTGTAGCACCCCACTCTCATAGTGCATATTCCCGAACATACGGTCAGTATTCGAGAACATACTCTATGAGGGTGGTATGCTAGAACAGTTAGTCAATCAAACTCATTACAATTTTTTTAACAATGCACGCATATGCGGAAAATCATTATTGGAACTTTGGACCCATTTTATTCATAAACATTTTCAATCATAGTGTTACAACCATTATATATAACATTAGCAATTCAATAGCCACTTGGGCCCATTTCAGATACAAAACACTTGTAGTCATAATGTCATTACATTACAAAATCATTTACATACACATTGTCAAATACTTGTGAATACATATTTTGATACAAAATAATGAAACACACATATGCAAACGCAAACTGATCCTGACCTCTATCTCTTACTCAAATGCAGTGGCTAGACTCCCATTTGTCTAATGGGGTAACTCCTCTGAGCCTGAAAAATAAGGTTGCAATTTTGGTGAGTTTTGCGAACTTAGTGAGTGGACCATCCTCGATGGCTCACTTAAACACATACATGTCAATTCATATAATTGCATAATTCACATCATTTCATCAATTCATCATGTTGAGTCATATACATTTCATATTCACTTAAACATATATCACATTCAAAAATCAGTCAAACTATTTAAGTCATACATATCAGATGCATATGTAGTACTTATGAGACTCGCTTTTAATTATTATTGTTGTGATCGAGTGTCTATAACTGTCCCGTATCTATTGTGAATATCGAGCTCATTGATAACTGTCCCGTATCTGTTGGGGATACCAGGCTCATTAAACATAGTGAGCCTTTGGCTCTTAATCACATTCTGAGCTTTAAGCTTTTTTTTGACTTTCTAAGCTTTAAGCTCTTTTTTGGTGGCTACTCCGGTCACAACAGCCTTTATGTTACATGCATTTATGTAATGAAATGCATCAATCACATAAGATCAATCAATCATTTTATTTCACTTTACACATGTCATCGGACCTTGGTCCAGCATTCAACATTTAAGTTGAGAATCACTTATTTCTTTCACATGCACATTCGCATTTTTCTTCGGAACTTGGTCCGACATTCAACAATCAAGTTGAGTATCACATAATCAATCCAATTCACATTCAATGAGCACTTCATATATTATTCATGCATCAAACACCTCAGACATTCAATGTCCAGAATCAGTACAATCACATTCACATCAATTATATCAGTAGTAATTCAATGCAGAAATTTAAAACATAACAAACAAGGAAATGAGACCATCTAGGTCGACTCACAGTACGCTCCAGATTAGCATTAGCTTCTATGATCTGGAAACACTTGGATGCAGACGTTTATCCTACACTTCAACATTATGCAATACACACATTGCATACACATTATTAATTGCACAATCTTATAAATACTCAATCGCATATATATGTATATGTGTTGTGTATAATGCATGCTCAATGACAATCCCGGGTATATTATTAAAATCCACATCTTATGCTCATTCTCATTTCATAATTCATATATGTCTAATTGAAATTAGGTTTACTCTTCATTTGTAGATGATCAATCAAAGTTCACCATTCAATCCTTATCTTTTGTATGTGTCTAGCTTATCTTTAGGCTTACACCTCAAGAACACTTGGTTATTCTAATATCATAACTCAATTTCTTGTCATTCCTTTTCTAACATGATAAGCTCTCATAATACCCAATTCTCATTCACATTTAAGAAATTCATACATATTACTCAACTCCTTTGAGTCATAACTATAATCATATGAACATCTTCATTCCCACTATACTCATGCCTTTGGTACTTTTATATTATCAATTCATTCACTAAGTTATAACCTCCATTATCACTTCAAACATATCACACATTAGTCACTTAATTCAAGTATCATTCTAGGTTCAATTCAAGCCT
>JAOTAX010000003.1:30451933-30464882 GCA_025629825.1 Erythroxylum guanchezii | reverse complement strand
GGGATCCGGTGCGTTAGGGCATGGAAAACGCATCTGCAAGGGGAAGGTATCCACACCCTTATAAGGGGTGCTTCGTTCTCCTTCCTAACCGATGTGGGATCTTACACTCTATGCAATCCTTGGTTAAATTTTGAAGTAACCCTAAGGCGACATCAGAATTAAGGTTATTTCGATAGGCTTACAAAGAAACCCATGCTTTCTTAAAATTAGTCCCACTAACAATAAAAACATTCCACTAAAAATTAGGAAAACATATTTGCAACTCTAGAAATTAGTAAAAATATTTGCAACTGAAAAATAATAAAATAATAACTTAAAGCTATAAAATAACTATACTGCAGACTTGGTCAAAAACCAATAGAACTCGTGTTATATAACTTTGACATCCCCTCTCGACATTAACTCCCATTCTTTTATCCATGCCTAGCTAACGACATAAACTTTCAAACTCGTTGTCATTTAAACCTTTTATAAAAAGGTTTGCTATTTGATCCTTTGTTTTAATATGCTCCATTTGAATTTCTCCTTGCAAAACTTTATCCTTAATAAAATGGTAATGAACCTCCACGTGCTTACTTTTTGCTTGGAATATTAGATTTCCTGCTAGAAGAATTGCTGAATGATTGTCACAATATAATGGGACTACACAATCTATAATATGATGTAAATCCTTCATCAACTATATAAGCCATGTATTTTTTTTAATTGCAACTGGTACTGCTCAGTATTCTACTTCCATTGTTGACATAGACATAGTTGGCTACCTTTTGCTGCACCAAGAAATTGCTCCTTCTCCTAGCTTAAACACATAACCAATAGTTGAATGACAAGTATCATGATCTCCTATGTAGTCAACATTATAATAACCATACAACTTGCAATCTTCACCTTTCTTATATAAAAGACCATAATCAATTGTACTTTTCACATATCTCAACATTGTTTGAACAACTTCCATATGAGACTTCTTAGATTTTGCATGTAACGACTCATAACTCCAATTGCAAAAGAAAGACCTGGTCTAATTTAAGTTAAGTAGATTAGACTACCTACCAACTGTTGGTACATCATCGCATCTTCTAGATCTTTCCCTTCATGTGCACACATTTTTTCATTTGGTTCTATCGGTGTTGAGATTGGCTTACATTACAGCATTCCAAACTTCTTCAACAAATTTTTGGAATACCTTTACTGATGAAGAAGAATTCCTCCTCCTTCAATATGATCAATCTTTAGACCAAAAAAATGCTTGAGATATCCAAGTTCTTTCATGTGAAAATGAACTAATAAATTCTCCTTTATTTGGAGAATTTCTTCTTTGTTATCACCAATTATGACTAAATCATCAACATAGACCATCACAGTAGCTAGCCCTCCACCATTGATTTTGACAAATAGACTTGAATTTGCAAGTGTAACAAGATAACCACTTTGATTTAAAAATTTAGCAATCTTACCATACCAGACCCTTAGTGATAACTTTAATCCATAGAGCACCTTCCTTATCTTGCAAACATATTCAGGGTGTTCTTAGTTGTGAAACCCAATTGGTTAAACATGTAAATCTCCCGATCTAACTCTTTATGTAAAAATGCATTTTTAAAGTCCATTTGCCATAAATTCCGATCTTGGCTAGTTGCAAGTGCAAGTAAAACATATATTGTTGTAAGCTTTGTCACTGGACCAAATGTTTCATTATAGTCTAATCCTTATTGTTGTGTGAACCCTCTCGCTACCAAGCGTGTTTTATGCCTCTCAAAAGATCCGTCTATGAGGCGTTTTATTTTGTACACCTATTTGCATGAAATAGGTTTTACATCGTTTTGCTTTTGCACTAGCTCCCAAGTTTGATTTTGTTCTAATGCAGCAATTTCTTCTTCCATTGCTTTAGTTCGCAATAAATTCTAGGTTGCTTCTTCAAAAGTTTATGGTTTTTTTGTAAACTCATCTTCAACTATTGCTGTATTGGCATATTTGGGATTTGCTCTTTGAATCTGTGTTGACCTTCTAAGCTGAGATTGAGGGACTGGTACTTCTACTTCTATTATCCCACCATCGTCACATGGTTGTTGGTAATCGATTTGCCAAGAATTATGAATTACTACTTATTTGACATTACCATCTTCACTTGATTGAAAATGAGCAATTTACAACTCATTTCTGGATCAGTTGGGTCTGGTAATATCTCCTTCTTTTAAGACCACCATAAAGATGCTTCATCAAATACAAAATGTTACGATGTATAACACCTTCCAATCATAGTATTTCCACCCTTTTCTTTAATTATCATAACCCACAAAGATACATCTAACAAGTTTCTTGTCAATCTTGCTACGCAAATGATATGGAATAAACACATAGCACACACATCCAAATACTTGAAAGTAGCTAACATTAGCTTTCATATTCCACAACTTTTCAAAAGGTGAAAGAAAATTTAACCTTTGTTGAGGATTTCTGTTAATCACAAATGTTGTCGTCCATATTGCTTTCGCCCAAAACTTCCCTGGAACATTCTTTGCTTGAAGCATACTATGACAAATTTCAGCAAGGTGTCTATTCTTCCTCTCTACAAAGTCGTTTTGTTGTGACATATTGGCACAACTATATTGATGATGAATTCCACACTCCCTTAGGTACTAAGAGAACTCAATTGAGTTATATTCCCTTGCATTATTTGTTATTAAGCAAGAAATTTTCTTACCCACTTCTCCCTCAATTATTTCTTTAAACTCTTTAAACTTTGAAAAAGAATTAGAATTTTCTTTTATAAAAAAAAACCCATATACTTGGAGAAATCTTCAATGAAAGTCACAATGTAATTCATTCCACCAATTGATAGTTACTTCATAGGTCCAAACACATCAGAGTACTCCAATTATAACGGTTCATCAACTTTAAAATTTGACTCTTCAAATGGTAATTGATGTGCTTTACCTTATTGACATCTTGCATAAACGGTGTTTGTTCTTACTTCAAGTTAAGGAAGGCTCTTGAGCATTGGCTTTTTCTTCATCACATTTGGCTTGGAATAGCTCAGGTGACCCAATAATATGCGCTATAAATCTATTGTCTTATTCTTTCACTTTTTGTCTATATATGCAGACTTTGTAGACATCACATAAACTGACTCTGATCTTCGCCCCTTCATTATTGACTCATCTAAGATCTTGAGATCATGATATACCTTCATATTATATGGACCAAACAGAATAAAGTGGCCAGGTGATTTAATTGAGATACGGAAAACAAAATTTTCTTCATTCCTGGAACATGTTATACGTTTTGACGGGACATCTGGTTGGCACCTTGTTGAGGAGAAACTACTGTCTTACCAACATGTGCTATTGGTAACCCTAAATCATTGGTTGTCACCACAATGCGACTTCCTTTGTACTCTGTCAAGTATTGCATTTTTTGTTTATCACCCGTCATATAATTTGCACAACTTGAATCAATAATCTAGTTATTCTCATGATCAATTAATCCAGATATTGTTGTTGTTATCTCCTCCTAATTTATAGCAAACTGTACTTCAACATCCCAATCATCTTCACTTTTCTCCTTTGTATTGGAAGTAGCAACATTGCTTTCAACAGACCTTTTTCTTGGACCATCAATCTTTCACCGTATGACCCTTTTCCCCACAATTTGTAACACTTCCCTTCAAATCTTGTATTGTTGTCATGAGTTTTCAAAGCTTCCCTCAAGCAAGGACTTCCATCTCCTCGATGACTTTTCACTGTCATTATTGCTTTTAGATCCACCAACAATATGCTGTTTGGAGTTCCCCTTGCTTTTATTGACGTAGAGTATTTCTTCTTCACTCTTCAATGAGACTCCAGCCATTTGCTTAGCCATGACTTCTTAACCAGCAAGTAAATTTTCAAACTCAATAAGTGGTGGTTAATTTGGCCATCCTTGTACTGCAACAACAAATCCTCTGTGTTCAGGTCCCAAACCATAGATAATTATTCTTTTTATCTTGGTTTCCCTAATTTGAGTTGTTAGATCCAACTTTAAAATTTTGCGACTTATTGACATGACTTTACTTTGTGGAAGTATTGGACAATTGTCATATCACGTTAAGTTGTTGATGGTAGCTCATTCTCTAAAATTTGCAGCCTTGCATCATTCTTCTTTGAGAAAAGTGCAGCAAGTGTATCCTAAGCTTCCTTTGACGTTTTGGCATCTCGAATATGCTCCAACACATCTTCTTCAATTATTGTCTTAAGAGTAAACATTGCCTTACTTGCATTAATCTTCCATCTTCACATCATTCCATTGCCATCCTCTGCCTCCGGTTATGTAACATCAGTTCTGTTGACGATCTCCCAAATATCTTGGCCTTGCAAATAAGACATCATATACATTGCCCATGTATTGGAGTTTTGGTTATTGAGCTTCTTTATCCCTCCAACTACTTGAAGATCATTCATTGTGTAGACTTTGATACCAAATGTTAAAGCAATACAAGAACTACGAGCTCAATAAATAAGAGAATAATTTGAGAGTGAACTAATCTTTTGCTTAAAAATGATAGGAATATTTATTCAATCCATTTAATAGTCTTATATAGGCTTATAAAGAAACCCACATTTTCTTAAAACTATAGTCCCACTAACAATAAAAAGATTCCACTAAAAATTAGGAAAACATATCTACAACTCTAGATTAGGAAAAATATCTGCAACTAAAAATAATAATAAAATAACAACTTAAAGGTATAAAATAGCTATACTGCAGACTTGGTCAATAACCAATAGAGCTGATGTTGTATAACTTTAAAAGTACCTTAGAATTGTAGCTCTTCACTAATCTATCCAAAAATGAAAATTAAAGGTTACAAATAATTAATTAACACATAATAAGACATTTAACAGGCATAATTAATAAAATAATAAACTTTCAAAACCTAATTGAAATATGCTACCAACTTTTGTTCAAAAAGGTACCATAGATCACGTTTATGTACTTGCAAGATGTTCAAACATTACCAAATCCTACATAAATATATTTTACTAGAATTACATTCTTTTTCATTTCTTTTTCCCTCTCAGACTTCCCCTTTTGTTGTTCTTTTGGTTGCTAAGGTTTATTTTCAATAAAAAAGGATGTTTGATATTGTCAAAATAATTTCCTAGAAAGTAATTTTTGAACATACTAGTCTATCAATCTTAGTAAAAACAAGGTATAACATTGGTCGATCAGTGTTAAGGAACAGTAGTCAACTAATATGCCTACCACAAAATCATTATACTTTCATCAAAAATTTCCTTATTTCTTAAGTGTTACTTCTATAATCAATCAAACCTATACTTTTTAAACATACAACATTAACCTCTAACTCAATTAACAACTATTTAAAAATATATCCTTGAGATATTAAATATAATCAATTTATAAATATCATAACTTTCAAATTTTGGGATCTTATTGAACAAGTGTCTTCTATGATGCCCTAGTCAATTTACTTGTATCGTACATTGTGGAAAGGTGCTATGATAATGCTCGCTTGTTTGCTTGGATTACAATGAAATACTTGTCCCAGCTGAAATCTTATTAAACTAGGTAGCCTTTTACTCTTTTCCTATGATTAAGCCGCCAGTGGAATGGATGCCATGTATTGCAGTTCTTATCCCTTGCAAGTTGTTGGTTCGATTTATCTTTACTCACAGGCCAAAAGCGACACGAACACAATTCTTCACTTCCAAGTTGGGTAGTGTACCGTATTCTCTGCTCCTTTTTTTTTCACCTAGAATGGATTACGATCCTGCAACAAATAGATGTAAAAAGTAAACAACTTTCTTTAGCGGTTGGACTATTGTACTATTACCGTTATGTTTGTACCTTTAAGGTTAATTACCCTATAAATTAAACTCTATAAAAATTAAAATCAAGCTGGATCATGTAATCCATCTACCCTTACGATTTAGTAGCAAAATCATAAATCTTTTATATGGTTCATGGCAAAGCACATATCTGATGCTATCTAAAAGATCAGAAATGTTTGTTGATATAAAAAGATTGCCTTCTAGAAGTGTAAAATGTTGACCATCCAGAGATTCAAACCGGGTCATCAGGATTGATAAATTCTTACAAGTTAAATCCAACGTAAAGTTTCGATTTCCAGTATAAGTACACCTGAGATTACAATTCACAATACAAAGAAAAGCCGTCAACAGAAAATGAAGCATAAAATGGTTGCAAAAGTTTGTCTACCTTTAACATTCATCTTTGCTTCGTTAGGTAGGCCAGTTACAGCTCAAAACAAATTCATTGAATGCCTTCAACAGCAACATTATCAGGAATCAGATCCCGTGTCTGAAGTTATTTACACTCCTGAAAATTCTACGTTTTCATCTGTTTTGCAGTCTTATGCAAGAAATCAATTATTTTTGACCCCTTCTACCCCAAAACCCCATGTTATTGTCGCTCCCAATCATGAATCTCATGTCCAAGCAACTGTAATATGCGCTAAAGACCATGACTTGCAGATTAGAATCCGAAGTGGAGGTCATGATTACGAGGGCCTTTCTTATGTGTCAGAAGTCCCTTTTGTCCTCCTGGACATGTCAAATATTCGATCCATTAATATCAATATATCAGATGAAAGTGCATGGGTTGATGCGGGGGCAACTCTTGGCGAACTTTATTACCGCATTGCAGAGAAGAGTAATCGCCATGGCTTTCCTGCTGGAGTCTGTTTTACACTGGGCTTGGGAGGACACTTTACAGGAGGAGGGTACGGTAACATGATGAGAAAATATGGGCTATCGGTAGATAACATTGTCGACGCAACGATAGTTGATGTGAATGGTAGAATTCTTGATAGAGAATCGATGGGGGAGGATCTCTTTTGGGCCATTAGAGGAGGAGGTGCAGCAAGTTTTGGAGTAGTTCTTTCGTGGAAAATAAATTTGGTGCAACTCCCTGAGAATATCACTGTCGCCAATATTGATAAAACCCTGGAGGAAGGTGCCACTGAGCTTGTTTGGAAGTGGCAGAACATCGCAGACAAGCTAGATCGAGAAGTCTTCGTCAGATTGAGTGTGCAACCTGCTAATGGGGCCGAAGAAGGCAAAAAGACTCTAAAGATTTCATTTTTATTCATGTTTCTGGGCTCGGCCGAAAGACTACTCAAACTTATGAGTGCCAACTTTCCCGAACTTGGTCTGCAGAAGAAGGATTGCATTGAGATGCGATGGGTTGAATCTCTCTTGTTCTGGTTCGGCACTCCAAAAGAAACTAAGATTGAAGTTTTACTTTCCAGAAATTTAAATCGTTCTATTTACTTCAAACGCAAATCGGATTATGTTAAGCAGCCTATTCCAAAGGCAGACTTGGAGTCCCTTTGGAAGGTTATGATCGAACTCGGGGAAGTATCAATGCAATGGAATCCGTACGGTGGCAAAATGAGGGAAATTTCAGAGACAGCAACTCCATTCCCACACAGAGCTGGAAACATCTTCAAAATTCAATATCTTGTGAACTGGTTTGAAGGAGGGTCTGAAACGAAAGATCGGCACATAAATTTGACAAGAACCCTTTATGAAGTCATGACCCCTTATGTCTCTAAGAATCCTAGAGAGGCTTTCCTCAACTATCGGGATATTGACAACGGAAGCATTGGTAGCAATGGAAATGGAACATACGAGGAAGCTCTAGTTTATGGGAGTAAGTATTTCAAGGGAAACTTCGACAGACAGGTGAAAATAAAGACTCAAGTTGATCCCGATAATTTCTTCAGGTACGAACAAAGCATTCCCACTCGTCATCTTGCAGCAATAACACGTGAAGATTACGAGAGGTATGATGAATTATTTTTTTAATGTAAACGCTTACTTATTTAAGATGGATTGAACTTGGGAAGTTCTTTGATGTAGCACCAAAAGAACAAAGTAATTGCTTTCACGATATCTTAACGAGGTTTGTATCAGCGGGCTCGGCTACTTGAGATTGCAGTTACATGTTCCTGTTTAGGTATGCAGTTACATGTTCCTGTTTAGGTATACCTTCTAACAGTATCCGATAAATCACTTTTTCTATCTAACGGAAAAGATTGTTGATCAAAGACTTTTGAAGCGTAAATTCAAAGTTCCTGATCCTTAAATTTGAGTTACGAACTGCTAACCACTTGATCCTTTCTTATATATTTATTTACGACAATATCGACAATACTTATGGAGGCACAATTATTTCATAGATAAAAACTCCATTTCCTCGTAGAACAGGAACACTTACGAAACCAGACCGTATTGTGCATCTAATTAGACAGCTTTTTGACCATATGACATCTTTTGTGTCCAAATTACCAAGGAGAAGCTAGCTTTTGGGCAATCGAGTATTTTAAAGGCAATTTTGACGAATTGGTGCAAGTCTATAGATTTCTGTAGGTATGAACATACTCATATTTTTGTAAGGACCTGGAATTTATTCTTACGTTTGCGATGGTGACAATATTCTAGCATCTGCCTTCAAGCTGGGCAGATTACGAAGAGACTTTTTAAGTACAACGGAAAGTAGAAATACCTCATAAGGACCATGCGAGCTTTCGATGATTAGGACTTAGGAGCTACAACCAACATTCATTTCTCATTTGGATTTTGGGGAAGATTTGGGCCATTGGGAACCCTCTTCTTGATCCCGAACATATTTGATGCAAACTTAAGTGGAGTAGGCTTGGGAAAAGGACTTGAACTTCCACCAACAGTTGATGGAGGGCTACCACGAGGTTTGTTGTGAATGGGATCTGGGCCACCAGGGACTTTCTTCTTAGATTCCCATTTGGTTGAAGTATAATATTCATCATGGGAACGCCTACAACTAGCAAAACTTGAGATCAAGAAACTGGCGACAAGCACAAACACAAGCCATGAAGTTTTGGGAAATCCCAATCCCATAATTTAATAACCCTGCAAATTTTGCTCTTCCTGTTCCTTCACAAGCTTTTTATGCTAGTTTGAAGCAGAAGTGCTTGTCCGTGCCTCTGAATCAAGGACTCATGAACTTTATTGACTTTTCTGGATAGAATGACTTTACAGTTGGATTTGTTTTCTTGACAAAGAGCATTCATTTCATTCTGACTAATTAATACTGGATAAACAAAGATAATTATGGAACAAAGATTTACTCCTGGGATACTTCATTTTGTATTGACAAGAATTTATTGACTCTTTTGGCACATTCTAACGGGTTAATAAGAAGTTGAACCACAAACATACTACAATTCAGGTGTCAACAAGCACGTAATAAGTGATAATATATTAGTGCAAATGTATGAGACAAAAGACTCTTCCTTTGAAAGAGATATGTATATGAAATATAAAATTTATCAAAAATCTTTTCCTTTCGAAGAGATATATACGAAATATATATTTATCAAAATTTTAATTTAATCTTTTTCATATGTCGATATTGACAAGTTATTGCAATTTGCCGAAGATACTAAGCCCACCAATCACAAGCCAATTGGAAAATACTTTCAAAAGTTTCGTTGCTTGGCTTCTTTAGTCAGTAATTATAAGCAAAAAAATCAATGTAAAACAGAAATTAAAATAATCAAATTATAATGGTTAAGGATATATGAATACTTTTTGTTTCTTAGAATACAA
Source organism: Erythroxylum guanchezii (assembly GCA_025629825.1). Taxonomy (NCBI): domain Eukaryota; kingdom Viridiplantae; phylum Streptophyta; class Magnoliopsida; order Malpighiales; family Erythroxylaceae; genus Erythroxylum; species Erythroxylum guanchezii. The sequence continues at coordinate 30,455,268 of JAOTAX010000003.1, read as the reverse complement.
AATATAAGCAGTGAAAGGAGGGTAAATATTGATTGAGAACACCTGTACATTTTACTTTAACACGTTTAAAGAAAACTGGATATACAAAACTATAAGCTATGACATGCCCAGATCTGGGTAAGGGCAGACATGGTATCTGCCTAGGGTCTACTTATATGAAAAATAAAATAAGGTCTATCCTTGATTTTTATAAAGAACAAAATGAAATAAAATAGGGCTCATTTTTTACCCTCATAAAAAACAACAAAAAGGTCTTATTTTGTTCTTTATAAGGGCTCATTCTTAACCCTCATAAAGAATAAAATAAAATAAGGCTCATTTTTTATTTTGATCAGGACTTATAAAGTATTAAGAGCTCTTTGTTGCTTTCGGAGATGCACTAATACTTAGAAGTACCTTTATTGGTAGGTATCACTTGTCAAATCCTTTCTAAATTTGATTAGAGATGTTGTGTTTTTCTTTTTGAATCTATTTCTAAGATCCTAATATTTGATTTCTTTAATTTTTGGGTTAACCTTTTTAAACAGATCATTAATATTGAATCAAAAACATTACAAATCGTTGTCTCTTCTCAATCGTGTTATTCATAAATGCAATTATCAATGACCAAAATGTTAAGATCCACATTTTATTTAGAGTATTAACTACACAATAAAATTAACATACCTCCAATGTTTAGCATGGAATCTTAATGCATTCTCTCCATTATAGACACCACAACTTATCAATATCAACAAATTTTGTGCAAGAGATGAAGCTTATGGTAGAAGACCCTATTTTCTAACACCCACAATCTCACCATATGTTATTCTTCATAACATGTTTTACCCTAAAGAGTAGAAAAGGATGATTGTGTTATTTCAAGGATGTGATGAATTATAGTTGAATGAGCCAACATATAGTTATTAAGATAATACCATATTCGTTGAATGAGCCAACATATAGTTATTAAGATAATACCATATTCCACAAATGTAATTAGTAAATTATTAATCATCTTATTATGGTTATTAAATATACATTAGGCAATTCGATTAATGGTTGTGAATATGGAATTAATGTTGTGATTTTATTAGTCTATATATTTCTAACATTCTCTCACTTGGACAATATAATCAAACTATCATACCAATCTCCATCATCTAAAGGAAGTCAAACAAATCATATGTAATATCATATCGACGGGATATATTTACTACATATGATTAAGTCCTGAAGATGTTCAAATACGACAATAACCATTAAAACAACATATATGCAATACAACGATTGAGACTATGCATTTGTCTCCTTTTATACCTGTATTTCGTCAAGCTACATACATACATCAACATATATATGTTCATATTAACAAGAAGTGACTGCAAATATCATTATACATGTTTCATATATATAAGTCATAAGCAATCCGTATAAAGTACTAACATGTTCAATACAAAATAGCAAACTCCCACTAATCTTATTGAGCTGGGCTCCTAACAATCCCATGCGAGAGACATGTTCTGCAAACACACATATAGGTAAGCCTTTTGTAAGTGGATCTGCTAATATGCTAGTTGTAGGTGTATACTTAATAGTAATGAGAGATTCAACAACTTTCTCTTTAACAAAATAGTACTTTATATTTATATGCTTTAAGCAAGAAGTACTTCTAGTGTTCTTAGAGAAAGCTATAGTTGTAGAGTTATCACAATACAATTTCAGCAAACTTGAAATAGAGTCTACAATACCCAATGCTGAAATAAAATTATGTAGCCATATTGCTTGACAAGCTGCCTCATAGCATGTCATATACTCTGCCTCCATTATAGAGGACAATGTGAGTGTCTATTTGACACTTTTCCATGATACAACTCCTCAAGCCATCATAAAGATGTAGCCTAAAGTGGACTTTTTATCATCCACACATCTTGTATAATTAGTGTCACTGAACCTAACTATATCAAGAGTGTCAGTTCACCGATAAGTCAACATATAATCCTTGCTACCCTAAAGATACCTCATGACTTTCTTAGCCGCTTTCCAGTGGCTAAGTCTAGGATCACTTAAGTGTCTTCCCAACACGACTACAACAAAAGTAATATCAGGGCTTGTGTTAGAAAATAGGGTCTTGTACCATAAGTACAATATTAGGGCATGTGTTACAAATTATGGTCGTGTGAGATGGGCAATAGAATCTAGAACCCTTTGATCCAACGATGTAGCCTACAAAGTAACCACTGATAGTTTTCAGATCAAGCTTCTTAGATTGTGGATTATAGGGTTACTTCTGCTTTGCATCCCTAAATATGAAAATGGCGCAAACTTGGTTTCTTACTTGACCATAACTCATATGGAGTCTTTGGGACTGACTTGCTAGGTATTTGATTCAAGATATAAGCGGCTGTTTTCAACGCCTCACCCCACAAAAATTTTGACAAACTAGAATGAATCAACATATACCGCAACATATCAAAAAGTGTGCGATTTATTTTTTTAGCGATTTCATTCTGCTGAGGTGTTCCTAACATTGTATATTTTGCTTCAATACCATATTCTTGCAAGTATCTACCAAAAGGCTTTAGATTCCTTCCACTCTCATCATAACGCCCATAATACTCTCCACCTTCTGTCAGAATTAACTACCTTGATTTTCTTCCCCTTTTGAAGCTCAACATTTATCTTGAAAATCTTAAACGCCTCTAAAGATTCAAATTTTTCATGAATGAGCTCCACATGACCGTACTTGAAAAAATCATCAATAAAAGTGATGAAGTATTTATAACCACCCATAGCAGGTGGAATAAATGGTCCATATATATCAGTATGAATCAACTTCAACAATTCTAAGCACTTGTTTGTTTTGCTTTTTCTAATCTTAGCAATCAACTTTCCTTTAATACAATCAACATAGAGAGTGAAATCTTAAAAATCAAGATCCTGAAGTACACCATCTTTTACCAACATCTCCATTATGTCTCTAAAAATATGGCCTAAATGTTTGTACCATAATATAGCAGATTTCAAATTCAACCTCATATGTTTGGAACCAATAATAGTATTAAGAGAAGAGGAAGAAGCAACAGCAACAACATCATTCAACTCAATTTTGTATAAATTTTCACATAAAATTCCATTTATCACCAAAAGAGAATTACGATACAAAGTCAATTTTCTAGTTCCAAAAAGAAGACTATAACCTAATATATCCAAATGGATAAAAAAATCAAATTCTTCCTAATAGAGCATAAATAAGCGACATCATGAAACACCAAAAGACTCTAATTTACTTTGAAGAAAGAATCACCTCAAACGGAGTTCTATAACTCAAGATACGCTTAAAAAGCCTAAGTGTG
>JAOTAX010000003.1:30436962-30451833 GCA_025629825.1 Erythroxylum guanchezii | reverse complement strand
TAACACTAACATGCCAATTAATTCTAACACAAATTAATCTATCAAGACTCCAAAAATATTTAATCATGCTTAATCAATTTAAAAAAAATTCAGGGGTCAATAGGCCTTCTTCGACTTGTCAATTTCTGTAAGGAATTCGTAATGTGAATTGTTGCTCCAGTATCTAACCACCAAGTATTTCAAGGCACATCAATAATATTAGACTCTAAGCAAACCATCACAAGACAATTACCTTTCTTCTTTATGTGAGCTTTGAGCTTTTGGTAATCAGCTTTCTTGTGCCCAAAATTCTAACAAAAGTTGCACTTCCCTTTGAAAAATTTAATCTTCTGACTAACAGAAGATGAGCCCATCTATCCACTTCCTTTAGGACTAATAGCTTTCTTCTTGAAAGGATTTTGGTCACTTGAGCTATTAGAAGTGAACTTTCTCTTTTAAGAATTGTTGTGGTTTGTCATCACGGAGATACTTCTTGCTCTTCCATTGTTCATATCATCCTCTTCCTTGGCAAGACTAGCAGTCATTTCCTCAATAGTCCATTGCTCTTTCTAAGCATTATAGTTTGATCTGATCGAACCAAATTTGAAGTAAGAGTCCCCATCACAAACCATACCATGTAATCCTCAGTAAGGTCCATATCCATAGCCTTAAGCTTATGGTAACAACCCATGAGCTTGTCGATGTGAGCCCTAATGTCACTTGCACCATTGTCAATAGTGTGATGAAACATGTTTAAGTACTCATCTTTCTTATTCTTTGAGAACTTCTTGTACTTCTTCTTAATGGCAGCAAGAAAATCCTTTACACTATCGACCTCGAGAATACTATCACGAATGGATTGACCCATGTGATACCTCATAATCATTAAACAACATTGGTTAGAGTATTTCCACTCCTTATAGGATTTCTTATCCTTCTCAATAGCATCATCCACTACAAGAAAACAACACAATTTGTAACGTTTAAACAATGTCACAAAATCTCAAAAAATGTCTCAGAATACAATTTACGACATTTTATAAAGTGTCACAAATAACGTCACCAAATGTGGTACAGGCAAAAGGTTTCTGTAACGTTTCCCATAAAACGTCACGGAAAACACGGACATTCTGTAACATTTTAATTGATGTCACTGAAAGATTGGTCTTTTTGTGACGTTTTTTGGAAACATCATGGAAAGTCACATTCCACGACGTTTTTATCACATCGCGAAATGTTGCTTTCTGTGACATTTATACAAAAATGAGCATATAGTTTAATTTTATGATGTTTCTAAAAATGTCTTGGAAAGTCACTTTCTGCATTGAAGAATAAATAAATAAATAAATTCATAAATAATATTGAATAGTTATTAAACAAATAAGATTTAAAAAATTTATATTTTAAAAAATGTTGCGGAATGCCATTTTAATTATTTTTGTTTAATTATTATTTTTTCCATTTTTTGAAAATCATTTTAATTTAATAATTTTAAATTTTAATAATTATTTTTAAAAATACAAATTTTTTTAGATCTTATTTGTTTAATAACTATTCAATATTATTTATGAATTTTATTTATTTAATAATTCTTCAATTTTTTTAGTATATCATTAATTTTAATAATTATTCATGTATCACAAGAATTTCATACCTACAGACAATGTATTATTTAATTGCAATTTGCAAACATGTCATAATACACCAATCAATATCAAAAGTACGTCATAAATGTATAGTAAATAGTCATAATTATATGATATATCAATATGAGTACATATATCTAACCTAAACGAATATTATGTGTAGAACATAAAAGTTTCAAGAGCATTTTTTGCTGTTCAAATTCAATTCTTTGTTTTTCGACTTCAGTAGTTAGTCAATCGTGCATTTGTTCAACATTTTTATTCAATTCATCAACTTGAGACTGTAACTCTTGATTAACCTTCTTCGACTCCTTTAGCTCGTCTCGAAGTCTCTTTCTGATCGAAGTTTTCCCTTATGGTCGAGGCCCAACTCCCATGCCAACAACATAAGCTGATCTAGTGCCTAAGACTTTGTCGCACACTTCATCCTCTATCATCGAATGACCTTGTTCTATTGAATCTGCTAATTCCTTACACATTAATTCTTGAAAAATTAAGAATTAATTAGATACACAGTCTCATTTAAGAAATATTTGTAAATGAACTATATACTCACCCATTTTTCTCTGCATTCGGTAATTGTCCATTGACCTTTACTTTCATCATAATGAGTGTGTTACCATAGCTTTATCCGGCCACACTCTTCTGCATCTTTATCACTCTGTTGTATAGAAATATATTACTAGTAATATTTATTATAAATTTTGAAATATTAATTAAAGTAAAATATAATTAAAAAGATAATAATTCACAATCTCATGTCGTATCACTATAAAGGCCTTGGAGCCAGAGTTTGGTCGACATTTGACCTGACTCCTAGCCAATTTGGCTTTTTCAGTTTTTTTCCTAATCGTAAACGTAATAAAATCTATTATAACATCTATAAATCACAATTCATAAATATTAAAATATAATCAGTTGTCAATAAAGTTGTGAAATTAAGTTTTGCGATCAAATTAAGTAACCTTTGTAGCTGATTGCTCCCAATATTCGCATAAATCCATCCACTCCACCACTGTCTTAACATCCTTTCCGTGCTTGGTATAATGCTTTTTTATCAAGTGAGATTGGGATACCATATCAATCTCACTCGATAATTTGACAGACTGTATGGAGTTGGTTAGTCGTCCTTCAGCGGGGGAGATCTCTATCTCCAATCTCTTACCTATCGCCTTATTAATTTTTGTCAATTCGTGTCCTTTTATGACCCCCTTGTCTTTTTCAGATCAGTCGTGGATCCTAAAATATAGCAAAGGAATATTTTACAATAAGCATGTAACATACTCTTAATTGGTTAGATAAACAAAATTATTAAACTTATATGTTTAACCAATGTGATGTGAAAGATCATACCTGCAATGCTTACAGAGTTAGCAAGTGATAATGATTCTTGTGAATTTTTACCCGACTCAGGTTCCCTGTGTGACTGACATGAAACATGAGCACTAATACTGGGAAGAATAGTGTCCTTTACTGGTGGCTGATTCTAAGAAGCTGGAGGCATCTCTTGAGAAGTTAATGGAGAACTAATATTGCGTCGCATATTCAAAAGTTGTAGATACTTATCTCTAAGATGAGTAATAGGCGCAGATGTTACATCTCTTGGTGTTGGAGTAGGCTCACAAGGTGCAGGTGTGTGATCTTCTGGCTGTGTAGGAGCTGATGGCTTATGAGCTACACTTCTAAGAAGCTGACGGTACCGTGACTGCAGTTGTGTCGGTACTAAGCTACTTGGTGCAGACTTATTCTTCTTCTTGGATAGACCAAGTCTCATGTGAATCACTTGCATTCAATTCGACATTAGGTTTCAATGATACTATTAATTGACCACCAGAAAGCACAAACTGAAAGTATAGATTTGTCTCCACCAGCCTTATTCTTCTGAGAAACAGAAAGCATAAACTGAAAATATACAAGTATGCCATTGAATTTTAAGTATGTAAGTTCAAATACTTTGTCCTATCCTAATCTCAACTCACACACAATAACAAAATGTCTCGTGTTTATATGAAATTTACTGAAATTTATAATATTGTATATGCATCACAACCCTTGATAATTTTAATTGGACAAAAATTTATGTAAGTCAAGAGATACATATAACCCAATTCAAACTTAAAAATTGACTTTTTATATTAACTCTAAATTTCTCTTAAAATATGCATACAATAATGAAGAGAAAACTTTGCCTTTGGTCAATTGAGGCTGAACGAAGCTTTTTGCAATAATAATGAACACAACAATTGAGAAATTGGCTCTCCTTTAACCTTCAACAGTGTGATGCTTTTTACAATGACTGCATGAGCATCCAAGAAATAAATGATAAGTCCATCCACAGTTTCAAGTGTTATAAAACTTTGATATAATACTCAAGTTAAGGACTCCAATAGCAACAATAGAAGCAAAAGCAAAATATAGAGAGAAGTAAAAATGTAATATTATCTTTTATTCTAGCAAAAACAACAAAGGTTTAATTGCATAATAAGAATTTATTCATCATCGTCGTCGGTGGACTCTTCCAAAATAATATCACATTCATTTTCGCTACTGCTTGTCTCTAAGTCCTCCAAATCATCATTCAAACATTGCTCGGAATTTAATAAAACATTGTTTATTACATCAAATGCAATATCATTTCGATCTAAAAACTCTAAGGAACATTCCTCGACTTCCACTATTTTGTATAATCCTAAACAGATCACGAGCTTCAGTGCAAAATTTCATGTCATTTGTATTGCATACAGTATACTTTTGCACCAAACTATAAGGTCCACATGCTAATGCATACAAAGACTCAATGATACTTCCTTCACAAGAGCTAGTTAATGTCGTCATCTATGACAACAAATGAAAATATCAAATAAGTATTTACTAGAATCTATATATAATTATTAGTGTAGACCATGTACAAACCTTCTTCTCACCCGATGTTTTAACCATGAAGAAATTGTTCTCTATGTCTCCTGTCAACATGTAATGAACTTTGTTGCCTTAACTCATCTATGTGCTCACTATGGATGAAAAAAAATTCAATCAAGATTATATGAAATATCTCTTCTTATTACATATCTTAATTTTACAATAGGTTAGAAAAACTTACTCAATAAAGGGCCTAATCTCATAACAATTCATAAGCACATACCAATGTGCAATCTCTAGCTCATCTGTAGGAAGAGCAATTGTTTTGCCAGCACCAATCGGTTTACATTGTTGTAAGAACACTGATATTTCACTACCATCAACCATATCATTGATTCGATTTGGCACATTGAAGTTGGTTTCAATTTCTTTTAGATACATTGAATAGAATGTCATGCACTCTTTAACAATATGCGTTTCAGCAATTGGACCCTTCTGGACGTGCTTTATTTTTTAACAAATCTCTTTAGTATACCTAGGAATCTTAACAAATGATTAATTATAATTAGATAGGACACTATTTAATTAACTTTTAAGAGTGATAGGATAAATTTAAATAATACCTCTCAATTGGATACATCTATCTATACGCAATTGGCCCACCAAGTAAGGCTTCATTTGGCAAATAAATAGCCAAATGTACAATGACATCAAAGAATGTCGGTGGGTATATCATTTCAAGTTTGCATAAGATTAATGTTATCTCATTACACATCTTCTGTATGTCATCCTTATTCAAACTCGTCTACAAATTTGATGAAAGAAGTCCCCCAACTCCATTAAAATAGTTGTCATATTTTTATTCAAGATGGCACGCGTGCCTAATGAAAGAATGCTTTGTGACAGTATATGACAATCATGAGACTTAAGTCTAGTAATCTTCCTTTTATCAACATTAACACATCTAGATATATTAGATACGTAACCATTTGGAAACTTCACCTGCTTTACAAACCCGCAAAACTTCTTCTTCTCATCGGAAGACATTATACAACATGCTGGAAGTTTTGCCACAATAGTTCCATCAGCTGCTCTTTTCAAGTGTAATTCCTTTCGAATGTTCATATCTTCCAAATCAATCCGAGCCTTAATTGTATCTTTGGTTTTACCTTCAACATTCATCAAAGTACCAAGGATATTGTCACAAATATTCTTTTTTATATGCATGAAATCAAGGTTATGCCTCAATCTTAACTTATGCCAATATGGTATATCAAAAAGAATGCTTTTTTAATTCCAATTCAACTCTCCTTCCAATCTCGTTCTCCTCTTATTGTTGGGGTGCTTTTCATAACATATATTATGCACATGATATAATCGTTCCACCACATCATCTTCATCTGGTAAGTTAGGTATAGGCCGATGATCACTTTTGCTTTCAAACTTCTTGCTTTTTCTCCATGGATGATCATAAGGAAGAAAACGCCGATGGCTTAAGTAACTAATCTTACTTCATAAATTACAAGAAGGAGTGTGCTTATTACAAACAGGGCATGCCTTATAGCCTTTAGTGCTCCACCCAAAAATATTACCATAGGTTGGAAAGTCGTTGATAGTCCACATAAAAGCTGCATGCATTCGAAAATTTTCTCCTTTTGAAGCATCAAAAACATCAAAACCGTTCTCCCATAACTCATTTAACTCATCTACTAATGGTCTCATATAGACGTCAATATCTCTACCCACCATTTTTGGACCTGGAATAACCAACGATAGCATAAAAAATGAGTCATCCATACACATCCAAGGGGGTAAATTGTATGCTAAGAGAACAACAGGCCACACGCTATATGAAAGTGACAAATTGTCATGTGGATTGAATCCATCTGTTGCTAAGCGTAGTCTAACATTACGTAGTTCTCTGGCAAACTCAAGATATAGCTCCTCAAAGCTCTTCCAAGCTTTTCCATCAGAAGGATGAACCATGGTATTACTGTCACCTTTAGGCCTATCATTATGCCATGTCATTTATTTAGCGATCTTATTTCGCATGAATAATCGTTGTAATCTAGATGTTAATGGAAAGTACCGCAATACTTTATGAGATATCTTCTTACCCCTGCCATCATTAATTCTCCATCTTGATGTTCCACACTGGGGACAATTTTCCAAGTTCCCATACTCTTTCTAAAATAGGGAACAATTGTACTTACATGCATGTATTGACACATAACCTAAACCTAGGCTCTGTAGAAATTGATTTGCTTCATAATAGGACTTTGGCAAAGATTTACAATTAGGTAATACATCCCTCAGCAGAATAAGTAACATGTCAAATGACTTATTGCTCCACTTGTTGTACACTTTCAAGTGAAGCAACTTTATTACAAACGACAACTTTGAAATGTTTGTATATTTAGGGTACAACTCTTCAGTTGCTTTACTCAACAATTCATGAAAGGCACCCATAATAGAATCTCTAACGCCTATAGGAGGACTCCTTCCATCCTGATCAATTGGACAATCATTTAACAAAGTACCCACATCATGAAGCAAGGCTTGCATGCCATCGTCCTCCTCATCACCATCACCTTCATTAATATCATTGCTCGTTCCATCAATGTTTACATTTGCAACATCAAGCCTTTCTTCCCTAGAGATAAATCTATATTCTGGTAGTTCACCATGTAAAACCCAGCGGGTGTATGATTGGTCCATGCTGAATTGCATTAAATGGTAAAAAGCATTCATTTGAGACCTCATATAATAATTCATACAAAGTGCACAAGGGCATGAAATTTCACAATCTTTGCCTTTTTTTCAGTCACAAAATTCGTAAACATTCTCACTTCATTAATGTATTCACAAGAAACCCTAACACTGTTCATCCAACTTTTATCCATTGAGCAAAAAAATACCTATTAATTAAATATAAGAATGAGAACATTATGTTATGTTAGTGGCAAATCAACCAGAGTCAAACACAATATTTGTAGTAAGCAATTACAATATATGGAAAATCTATAAGGAACTGCCGCATTGCTGCACCACAGTGCAGTCTGCATTATTGCACCAGCTAAGACATTTGCAGAAAAATTAGCTTTCCTCTACACATACTAATATGTAGATTTTGTATTATTATTTGATAAACTATATGGAGAACTAGGGAGAGAGTAATCAAAAATCAAACTCACACAACAAACTTAACAAACACATTATAAACACCAAGAAAAAGTATTTGAGAGATAACTCTTAACTTCATTTAACTCATCAACAAATCTATACATGGGGTATTTATGCACACAAAAAAGTCATAAAACAAATTTCCCACTTTCAAAGACTCTTACTCGTATGCTTAATGAGGTAGTTTGACACTTTTCATCAAAGGTCTCAATAAATAGAAACATACAATCACCTAATACACAATAGCTCTGTAATTCATACATCAACTCTTGGCAATTTATTTACTGTATTATTTATCTAATACTTTAATGGAATTGCATAGAGCAAAATATGGCATTTCATAGAGCAAATTCAATAGCTATAGTATGAATGCAAACAAATCAACCAACAACCAACAACATTTTCTACACCTTCAATGAATCATTTCGAAGTCATTCATGCCAAAAATCCGATTTGAAAAAAACAGGTTTATACCCAAATACAAGCCCTAAAATCAATTGACCATAGAGCTCTAATACCAATTGTTATTCATAAATGCAATCATCAATGACCATAATGTCAAGATCCACATTTTATTTAGAGCATTAACTACACAATAAGATTAACATACCTCCAATGTTTGGCGTGGAATATTGATGTATTCTCTCCTTTGTAAACACCACAACCTATCAATATTAACAAATCTTGTGTGCAAGAGAAGAAGCTTAAGGTAGAAGACCCTATTTTCTAACACACACCCACGGCTACACACCCACAATGTCACCATATGTTATTCTTTATAACATGTTCTATCCTAAGGGGTAGAAAAAAAATAATTGTGTCATTTAAAGGATGTGAAAAGCTATGGTTTAATAGAATAACATATAATTATTAAGGTACTATCATGTACCTCAAATGTAATTAATAAATTAACTCAAGTCGAGCACATAAAAAAATATTATACAATAAACTTATAGAAGTTTTATTATAGATACAAAAGTAAATTTAATTAAATCGCTTAATATATTTATAATTAAGTGTTGATTGTAGCTTGGCTAAGCGTTATTTGTTAGCTCATAAATGAAGCACCCATTCTGAGGTCCGGAACTTGGTGAATGTAAGAAACATTTTTATCTTTTCGGATATTCTAATTCGAGAAAAAAAAAATCAAAACTTAACAATCCATAGCATCTAATCATTACAATGGGCCTAAGCAACCTCAAAATGATTAATTTCGGTAATTACTTTTCATAATTAGACAGTCAACATAAGCCGTGACCAACGTACAAAGTCTAACACTTCAAGTCTATTTGTTTTTTTTATATATAGTTATTTATTTTTATCTATTTAAGTTTTACATTTTGATTTCTTCGTATTTCAAAACTTATGAAAAACTGCAAAAATTATTTTTGTTTTTATTTCTCTTTTTAATATTTTGATTTGTTATCAATTAAATATATATTATTTATTAATTAATATATTAATTATTAATAAAATTATAAATAATTTAATTTAACGTTATATTTTGTTATTTAATAAATTAATATATAAAGATTAAAAATTTTAATTGATTAAAAATAATTTATTTTTTATTTAATATATAATTATTATCGGTACAAAAATAATTATATTAATATTAATAATTAAATAAAATTATATTTTCACTCGAAAGAAAAATAGAACTAAAAATTTAAAATTAAAACAGAAAATAAAAGTAGAATAAAAGAACCTATAGGAGGATAAACCCTGCAAGTGATCTTCACGGAGAATTAGTGAAATAATATGCAGAGCAGGTTCTTAGATTGTTAAGAATTGCAAACTAGAAAGAAAATACTTGAAAAGTCGATTTCTTCCCATACAAAGTTGACTGTTAATCCTAAGCACTACAAACAGAACTCTGATCCAACATGTCGAGGATGATCTAGAGGTGAGCTCTTTTGAAGCAGATCACTATCGGAGGTATAGACGACGCCAATTACCCAACCCTAATTTAATAGGGTGGGGTAAGAGGGGAAAGATGCGTTTTACGCTTTTCCCATTTTCACTTAAAGAGTCGGTCTTTTTGGTTTATTATCTGTAGGCTTGTAACGTTCATAGTCTGTTGTTTTGGTTACTCTTCAGAATTACCTAAACGCTGCCCTTTAGAGGCTTTTCTTTGTTCCTGGAAGGATATTTTTTCTTAATTACAATTCCTTAGCTTTTCCCAAAAAAAAAAAAGGAAACAAGCCTATGGCCAAACAACCAGCGTTTCGGTATCTTGGTCTTTTTCTGACCCTGTCTCTCTGTTCTTGTACTCCACGGGCTGCCTTCGATAGTTCAGTCTATGAATCATTTCTTCAGTGTCTCAAAGAGAATACAAGCCCTCAAGACCAAATCTCAGATCTTGTCTATTCTCAGTCTAATCTATCTTACACTTCAGTCCTGGAAGCCTATATCAGGAACGCACGTTTTAATGTATCCACAACTTCCAAGCCACTTGTCATTGTAACTCCCAAACAGATACCCCATGTTCAGGCGTCTGTTGTCTGCAGCAAGAAGGTTGGTTACCAACTCAAGATTCGAAGCGGTGGACATGACTTCGAGGGAATTTCGTACATTTCGGACACGCCCTTTTTCGTTCTTGATATGTCTAATTTACGTTCAGTAGAAATCGATATCAAAGATGACTCTGGTTGGGTCCAAGCTGGTGCTACACTCGGTGAACTTTACCATGAGATCTGGCAGAATAGTAAAGTTCATGGCTTTCCCGCCGGCGTGTGTCCAACGGTTGGTGTTGGTGGGCATTTAAGTGGTGGTGGTTATGGTAACATGTTGAGAAAGTATGGTTTGTCGGTGGATCACGTTGTTGATGCTCATATAGTTGATGTTAATGGGAAGCTCCTAGACAGAAAAGCTATGGGGGAGGATCTTTTTTGGGCTATTCGTGGTGGTGGAGGTGCGAGTTTTGGTGTCATAATCTCGTACAGGATCAAGCTTGTTCCCGTTCCCGAGACAGTTACTGTTTTTAGAGTGGAAAGGTACGTTGATCAAGATAACGCAACTGATGTTGCTTACAAATGGCAGTTGGTTGCTCCAAAAACAGATGAGAATCTGTTCATGAGGATGTTAATACAGCCAGTGACATCCAAGGCCAAGAAAGGTGAAAAGACCATCAGAGTAACAGTTAGAGCACAATATTTAGGCTCCGCCAATAGCCTTCTGGCTTTGCTGGGTAAAGAATTTCCTGAATTGGGACTGAAGAAGGAGGATTGTCTGGAGACAGATTGGATTCATTCTGTCGTATGGTGGGCTAATTATGACATTGGAACATCTCCTGATGTACTCTTAGATAGGAATCCCAATTCTGCCAATTTCTTGAAGAGGAAATCTGATTATGTTCAGAATGCCATATCTAAAGATGGGTTGGAGTGGCTCTGGAGCAGGATGCTTGAGTTGGGGAAAACCGGGTTGGTTTTCAATTCTTATGGTGGGAAGATGGATCAAATCCCTGCATCAGACACTCCATTTCCACACAGAGCTGGGAATTTATTTAAGATTCAGTACTCCGTTAATTGGGAGGAACCTGGAAGTGAAGCAGACAAGAACTATATCAATCAGATAAGAAGGCTTTACAGTTATACGACTCCATTTGTGTCCAAGAACCCCAGGAGTGCATATTTAAACTACAGGGATTTGGACATTGGAGTAATGGGTCCGGGTAAAAACAATTATGATGAAGGGAAAGTTTATGGATACAAGTATTTTAATGGCAATTTTGACAGGTTGGTTAAAGTGAAGACTGTAGTTGATCCGGAGAATTTCTTCAGGAATGAGCAGAGTATCCCTACTCAATCAAGTAAGGCATAGAATATTACTCAAGAATTCAGTTCATACTTATCTTACGACCAACTTTATCGGATACCTTTTACCCACATGAATGTGCTCGTCCTTTTTTTTATAATACAAGTAGGAAGAATCTTTTAATCGGGTCAATAAGATATGCCCATTACCGAACTGTATAAAGTTTAATCATGTGCTTGTGCTGTATCAAAGTGAGAAATTAACTCTATAGAGTCAAAACACATGGAAGTTTCTAAATAAATGGCTTCAACTCAACATGCTTAAGCAACATGTGATGTTACTAATCCAAAACGTATACAAAACAAGAGCCTGCCAGCCTGCTTTGATACACCATCCATATCCATAAGTGTTTTCCACACGTTCGGTATTGGCCAAGTCATGGTCAAAAAGTTGTCTACTAAAGCCTTGCCCTACTAGTCATGTCCTGCTGACTCACTAATTTCCACAATTAACTCATGTGGTGGCAGCTCTAACAGTTGCAAGGAGTTGTCTGCATGACATGCGTCCATAACAATGCTAACTAAGTGACAGATTGATCTGTTTTATAACATTGGGTGTGCTGTGTTTAAAACGTATCAACTTATGCTTATGTCACGCACACGTTCTTAGTTTGGCTTTGTCATTGCTGACATTGGCACATGCCAGTTGATTGATGTTACTGAAAAGAAGTGGGGTACAAAACTGAGCCTGAATGTAGAAGCACTCATAAACCAGAAGGCACCCGGTCACTTTGACTTTGCTCAGTGCTCTTGCTTAGCCAATTTTCCCTTTTCTTTTTTTCTCCTCTTGAAATCCTATTTGTGTTAAGTAATTTCTGTTTGCTTGTTGAAGGGCATAGCTCAGATGTGCGTAGCCATTCAAGATATACAGTTCCCGTCCTAGTAAAGCTATGGGTGTTATTACATGCTTGTCTTGGATGACTTTTGCTTCTCCCATCTTTTTGTATTTCTTCAGGGACGAACTTCCATAAAGTGTCAAACTTCTTTTTGGTATGATTGTATGTAATTCTGGTTTATTTTCATTCTTTTTTTAATAACGAGAATAACATTGGATATTACTATTTCGTGTGCAATTTTTATATACCTGGGACAAAACAGAAAGGGGTTTAAAAATTCGTAATCCAATGCATAATTCAATTACTGGTTTGGTTTGGATACTTTCTAAGAATAAAATAAAATGCCAACTTAGAAACTTAACAAAAGGAACACAAAAAGGCAGATTTAGATTTTCTGTATCAATTAATGTGTTTTAACTCTATTTTTGGCTCAAAATCTTGTTATTTTATGTGTAAATAAATCTAAAATGACTTCGTTTCAAGAAAAAAATAGGGATAAAAAATTATTATTTTATATGTAAATAGATCTAAAATAGCTTCGGTTTAGGGTTAAAACAGGTTAAATGGAAGGGAAAATATGACGGCAAAAAGGCATACACAAGCTTCCACACTCAAAACTCTGACATATGATGATCGAAAATATAAGAGGAAAATGGTGAAAAAAATTGAAGCTTTTATGGCTAGTCTACGGTAGAATACAAATCTATAGACTCAACAACCATCCTAAATGCATGCACCCCCCAAATCTTTATCTATATTCAACTTCCAGAACCCAAAACACAATAACAAAACAAATCTACGATACGATGTTTCCTCTTCTTATTCATTTGCTGATTCTTTGTCTTATGTCCTGTCCTTGTATTTCAAGGGCAGCTTCCGACGTTCAAGTCTGTGACTCATTTCTTCAGTGCCTGAAAGAGAACAGAAGTCCACAGGGCGAAATCTCAAGTCTTGTCTATGCTCAAACCAACCCTTCGTACACATCAGTTCCGCAAGCCTATATTAGGAATGCACGATTATTAGGAATGTATTCATGAATAAGCTTGCTGGTTTTGTTGAGAAAGGTAAGGAACGCATAGTATACAAATTGAGAAAATTCATTTATGTGATGAAACAAGACTTCAGATAATGATATTTGAAGTTTGACCAAATTGTTTGCTATCTTGGCTTCAAGCAAAATGTTGTTGATCAATGCATTTACTTGAAGAATAGTGAGGGAAAATTCATTATTCTTGCTTTATATGTTGATAACATTATTTTAGCTAGTAATAATATAGGTATTCTTTTTGAGACTAAACAAATGTTGACAGTTCATTTTGATATGAAAGATCTTGACGATGCTTTTTTTGTTCTGGGCATTAAAATTCATCGAGATAGATCTTGTGATGTTATTAGTTTGTCTCAGAAAAGTATATTGAAAAGATCTTGAATAGATTCAACAGGAAGACTTATAATCCATGCAGTGCACCAATTTAAAAGTGTGGCAAACTTTCGAATAGCCAATGTCTTCAAAATGATAAAGATAAGTCAGAGATGGAAAAGGTCTCATATGCTTTTGTTGTTGGCAGTCTTATGTACGCTTAAGTTTTTAAACGTCCTGATATTGCTTTTGTTGTTGGTGTACTTGGGAAATACTTGAGCAACCCTAGTGTGGGTCATTGGTAAGTTGTGAAACGAGTTTTGAGGTATCTACAAGGTGTTAAAGATTATATGCTCACTTACAGGATGTCTGATCATCTTGAGGTGATAGACTATTCTGATTCTAATTATGGTGACTGCCCTGATGATTACAAATACACATCAGGATATATCTTTATGCTTGCTGGAGGGGTTGTATCTTGGAAAAGTGTTAAACAAACCCTTACAACAACTTCAACTACGGAGGCAGAGTATGTAGCTTGTTACGAAGCTACTCGACAAGCAATATGGTTAAGGAATTTCATTTTTGAGCTTCATCTTGTGGAGAGTGTTTTCAACCTCTAACCATATATTGTGATAACTCTGCTGTGGTGGGCTTCTCTCAAATATGCAAGAACTCCAAGTGTTCGAAGCATTTTAATACAAAGTATATGTTTATTAGAGAGAAGGTTAAGGAATATCAGACCCGTATAGAGCATATACCCATCAATCTTATGGTGGCAGATCCTCTAACCAGAGGCTTGACTATTAAGGCTTTTTTGAATCGTGTAACCCGTATGGATCTATTTAGATCTTTGGATGCCTTGGATTAGTGGGAGACTGTCTTTTATGTTAATTTTTTATAGCAACATTATATTTGACTATTTTGTTATTTAGTCTAGAGATTTTTGCTTATGATTGTTGCTATTATTGTTATTGTCATATACTTTCTTGATATACTGCGCAGATACATTTAAATGTTTGTATATATATAGCATTTTGTTGGATCTTGAAAATTTTTTATTTTAGAATTGGGTCATTTATTAAGTAGGCTTGAATAAAGATTGAAAATTTAATGGGTAGGTTGGGACTTAGTTAGAATTAATGTAGTGTAAGTGGATTGAAGGGGTTAGAGCCATAAAAGACAAAATA
>JAOTAX010000003.1:30378140-30403285 GCA_025629825.1 Erythroxylum guanchezii | reverse complement strand
CATGAACCACGTTAATCCCAAAAGAATTGACTTAGGCACGCAAACCGGGAATATCATGTATGCATGTCCAGTAATTTTATGTGCACAAATGTGACTGTGTACCCATCCTATTATATATGAGCAGTCCTATGTAATCTCAACCTATCTCATCCTATGCCAAAATTATCATTCTACCCTTCCCGTTGAGAGTGGGATGTTACATAATCTCTTGTATTTGATCATGAACTAGGATAAGCATATGGCTAATAATAGTGCCAAAATTGTAATGTGAATTAATTGAATGCTAAGAAGGTTTATGTGTGCAACATGTTTGAACCTTTGTGAATGATGGTTCAAGCAATAAGCCACCAATCATTTGCTTTGGATTTTATGATATGTTTATACTATAGGATGGTTTAAGGTGAAAGCTACCTTCCTTTAGGCATGATTTCTTGTTTGTGTTGTATTTTTCTGAAGTCACAAACTAAGTGAGGGATTGTTAGAAATTAGTTTTTGATATAAGTAGTTAAAGTCAAACTTGGAAGTGAAGGGTTGTTTTCTTTCCAAGAGTTGTGACTTATAGTGAACAGACGTGACTGTTCTGCAGAGTTGCTTCCTTTTTAAGAGTTGTGACTTGTAGTGAATAGACGTGACTGTTATGAAGGGTTGTTTCCTTTCCAAAAGTTGTGACTTATAGTGAACAAACGTGACTATTCTAAAGGGATGTTTCTTTTCTAAGAGTTATGACTTATAGTGAACAGACGTGACTGTTCTGAAGGGTTGCTTCCTTTCCAAAAGTTGTGACTGGTAGTGAACAAACATAGTTGTTATAAAAACTCTATATATACACGAGTTTTAGTCAAGATTAAAAATGTTATGTTTTTGACAACTTTTACCAACACAATCTCTGCATTCATAATTCTTGAAGAACATTTATACTCTGCAACTTGAATGTTCTTGTGTTCTTTGTATCCTAGAAGTAATTTTCCTTTAACCTGGTTTGCAAGTATAGTGGGGGCAAATAACACTTTAAGGAAAGTGTCCAACACACCTAGAACACTTTAAACTTTGTGTTTTGATCTCAAGTTCTCTCAATTCTTTGCAACACCATTTACTTTATTGTTCATCCTTTGTTTTGTGGACTTCCAACCCCCATTCTATTACAACACTTGTTCCCTAGTTTAACTTTATTGTAAATGTAATAGAATTGCGCAAATTTGTATTTAGGTACGGACACAAACTGGTCCTAGTTGTGAGATCCTACAATGGTTAGAGAGGAAAACGAAGTACTCATTATAAAGGTACAGATACCTCTTTCCTATAAATGTGTTTCTCGGGTACGGAAAGAGCAAAACAGTGAGGGCCTTAGCCCGATGGGCAACCCAAAGAGAACAATATATGTGGGAAGGTGATCTAGGTTGTTATAAATGGTATCAAAGTCGATTTCCAACTCGTTATGCCAGCGAGTTCTGAAGGGTTGCTTCCTTTTTAAGAGTTGTGACTTGTATTGAACAGACGTGACTGTTCTGAAAGGCTGTTTCCTTTACAAAAGTTGTGACTGGTAGTGAATAAACATAACTGTTCTAAAAACTCTATATATACATGAGTTTTAGTCAAGATTAAAAATGTTTTGTTTTTAACAACTTTTACCAACACAATCTCTGCATTCATAATTCTTGAAGAACATTCATACTCTTACAACTTGAATGTTCTTGTATTTTTTGTATCCTAGAAGTAATTTGCCTTTAACCTAGTTTCCAAGTATAATGGAGGCAAATAACACTTTTAAGGAAAGTGTCCAACACACCTAGAACACTTTAAACTTTATGTTTTGATCTCAAGTTCTCTCAATTCTCTACAACACCATTTACTTCATTGTTTATCCTTTGTTTTGTGGACTTCTAACCTCCATTATATTACAATGCTTGCTCCCTAGTTTAACTTTATTGTAAATGAAATAGAACCACGCAAATCCGTAGCTATTTAGGGACGAGCACGAACTGGTTCTAGTTATAAGATCTCACATCAGTTGAAGAGGAGAACGAAATACGTCTTATAAGGGTACATATACCTCTTCCCTATAGACACGTTTTCTCGGACGCGAGAAGAGCAAAACCGTGAAGGCCTTGACCTGATAGGCAACTCAAAGCGGACAATATCTGTGGCGGATAGTCTAGGCTGTTATAAATGGTATCAAAGCTAGTTCCTGACCCGTTGTGAAAGTGACTAGAACTAGTCACTTTGACAATGGTTGACCTAAGTTGAATTCTTGTTAGTGGACTCTATACTCTGCCCATTTGTTCCGAATTATTAATTTTCTGATTGTCTGTCTGGATTTTCAATCCCAGCTGCTCAGTCCGGTTAACGCTGCATTTATTTCAAGTAATAACTGGATGTCTAGTCCCAGATGCACTTGAGGGAGAATGCTACAGTATCACATATTGACTAAACATGAAAATGTTAAAGAGATTATAAGTGATAAGGGTCAACTATCCAAATGACTAGTTTTAGTTATTTTGGCAATGATTGACAAGTCCAATTCTTGTTAATGGGTTCTACACTTTACCCATATTAAAAATTCGAATATAGTATTAAAACAGGTTTGGACCGAATTATTAATTTGCCGATTGTCCTTCTGGATGTCCAGTCCCAACGACCCGGTCCGATTATCACTGCATTTATTTTAAGTGACAACTGAATGTCCAATCCCGACTGCATTTGAGGGGGAGTGTTAGAGTATCTCATACTGACTAAACAAAAAAATGTTAAAGAGTTTATAAATAGTAAGAGTTAACTATCCAAATGACTAGTTCTAATTATTTTAGCAATGGTTGACCAAAATTCAATTCTTGTTACTAAACTTTACACTCTGTCCATATAAAAAATTCTAATATAGGATAAGAAGCTTTGGATTTGGTAGCCTACCTGTAAAACCAAGGAGGAACCATTCTCCATAATTCAGAACTTGTTTTTCGCAACTAAGAAGGCCCTAAATCAATTTTTAAGACAAAGTACAGGTAACCTGTGGGCTGTGGTTGAACCAGAAGCCCCTAACTTCCATAATCACCATTTTTTTTCTTCGCTTTGAAAGTAAGTAAAGATGAAGCCCAGATTGCTGGAGCAGGTTAAGGTGCGCTTGGAAGAACAGTATACTTGGCGAAACAGGGGAGGCAACTTGACTATATTATCAAGTCAAGACATTATTGCACTAACAATGGCTGTGATTGAGAGTTAATCATGTAGCGGTTGACATACAAGAGCATGTTCCTTTCCATTTTCTGAGCCCAGTGAAATATACTAAAAAGGGTGCACAGGTTTGAAAGGTCAGCTTCTTTTGACAGAGTTTGCTTCTGATATCTGGAAATATGAGCGAAAAGCCAGAGCACTTCTTTAATTTTGAAAGGGAAACAAATTCCCGTTTACATAGATCAAACCATTCAGTGATAACAACCTAAAGAAACATAAAAAGTTCAGAGCAGGAGCGCAAATTTGAGACATAAACCACTAGAACTGCTTTTTAAACTGTAGGACAACACAAGCATTCTATCCATGAAACAAATTCATCACTTCAATGTGAATTTCAGGCCATTACGTAGATAATTATTTCTGCTTCCTTAGTAAAACTACTATTTGACTATACCTTTTCAGTCAGAGATATTGAATATGGCACTCCTGCCTATCTACCAGTGCCCAACTCCTCTTGGTTTTCTTTTCATAGAACGGGGAAGTGGTGGGATACTCTGTTCGTGCCTGAAGAAGTTGTCAGGGTCTACCTTGGTTTTCACTTGCACTAACCCGTTGAAGTTATCCTTGAAGTACTTGGCACCCCAAACAGTTGCTTCTATGAAGCTTGTGTTAGTGTTCTTGCTCATGCCTAAGTCCAAGTCCCTGTAGTTGACGTACGCTGTTCTTGGGAACATGGAGGCATATGCTGCCATATAGTTGTACAACTTCCTCATCCAATCCATATGTTTTGCCATGTTCTTTTCTCCATCCTGCCAAGCGGTCACGTACTGGATTTTGAACAAAACACCTTTTCTGTGAGGGAAAGGAATTGCAGACTCGGAAATTTTGGCCATCATTCCACCATAAGGATTCCATATCATCAAAGGAATCTCCTCCTGTAGCACCCTTTGCCATAGCCCCTCAAGCCCTGATTCAGGTATTGGTTCCTTGACAAAATCTGACTTGGCCTTGAAATAATTCTTGAATAGAGATTTCCCCTGAAGCAGAACTTCTGCAGACGCATTGCTAGGGTAACCAGCAATATACAATACAGAATAGATCCAAGTTGTTTCGACACAATCCTTTGGTGTTAAACCCAGTTCAGGGAAGCTGGTTTTCATGACTTGGAGGAGCCTTCCAGAATCACCAAGAAACAAGGCATTGTAGGAAGTTGTCACAGTTCTTTGAGCTCCACTTCCAGCAGTAGTAATTATGACCCTAATGAACAGATCCTCGTCAAGTTTATCAGCAACCTGCTGCCATCTGTAGAGCAGTTTAGTGGCACCTTGCTCTAATGTCTTTGTAACTGTAAAAACGGTGACTGTCGGTGGCACAGGGACCAACTTAATTTTCCAAGCAAGAATCACGCAGAAGCTACCTCCCCCACCTCCTCTAATCGCCCAAAAGAAGTCCTCACCCATGGCTTCTCGATCAAGAACAGTGCCATTGGCATTAACTATACGAGCGTCAATGACATTATCAGCACCAAGACCATATTTTCTCATCATGGAACCATATGCACCGCCTGTAATGTGCCCGCCAACTCCCAAGCTGGTACAGAGTCCCATTGGGAAACCATGAACGTTGCTTTTCTCATAAATTCTGTAGTAAACTTCACCGACAGTGGCACCAGCTTGAGCCCAAGCAGTGCCCTCATTAATAACGACATTAACGGTCCGAAGCTTGGAAAGGTCGAGAATAACAAAAGGTGTTTCAGTTTCAGAAGCATAAGAGACACCCTCATAGTCATGGCCTCCACTACGGACTCTCAGATGAATTCCAAGCTGTTTTGCGCAAACAACAGCAGCTTGTACGTGGGATTCAAACACAGGAGTAAAGATAAACGCGGGCTTTGTTACAGAAGGCAACAAATATCTAAGGTTTTGTGCAGTAGACTCTAAGACAGAAGAGAAGGAAGAATTATCTGGGGTGTAAATGTCTGAAGCAATAGAAGTGGAGAACTTAGAACTGAAGTTGAGACATTGGAGAAAGCTGTCTTTGAGTGGAACTGATTGTACCAAAGGAGATAGGAGAAGTAGGAGAATGGGAAGAAGGGAAATTTTAGAAGCCATGTTTTCTCCGTTTTGCTTTGGTATGTGTTGAAGAATTTGAGTTACGGAGTTCTCTTTATAGAAGTGGGATTATAAGCTGATGACCCTGTATTGAGCTAATCCTAACGTCAGAACAGGGCAATCTGTATATTTTTGATCCAATCACGTTTCTAGCAACAAGCGTCTTACCAAAAATATTTACAGAAAAAACAAGATAACGTCAAAGCAATTGTAAGAGAAGGAACATCAGTAATTTTTATTTCCTTAATCAACTTTTAAAAGATATTCAGAATTTATCAAACCATACTTCTCCTGTGCATATAAAATTGAAGACGTGATTCACGATAAGTATCTTCATTACAGCCTGATATAATGTTATCCTGTTGAGCGAAAAGGCGTGACCAGAAGGGAATGCTTCCGAAGGGAAAAGTTTGAGAAGGCAGTAGTTGAAATGGGACCCAGTCAAGTCAACTAATGCACTAGTCAATGTTCTGTTCTATCCTTTGAACGACATGTTAAGAGGCACAAACTTAAAGATCCGTCGGTCGATCTTTCCTTTCCCTTTCCTACGTACCTCCCATCAACTGCCATCTCAAGTTGCCACAAATTAAGGTCCTACATGTATTTCACAAGTTCCTTCATGGTTTTTCCCTCAATTATTAAAATTGTCCTCAAGTTTGTTGCACCAAAGAAATATTATCTGTAAGTTGGTTGGAGAAAACAAATAAACTAAAAGGAAAAAGGCATATGCTTTGGCTTTTGAGTGTAAAATGGTGATATTAGTCTTTAAGGGAAAACAAGAGAAAGACATGAAAGGACAGAAAGATTAGTTGCCAAGATTATGAAGATGCTTTTTTCTCTGCCGGGTCTGCTTCTAAGCATTATATAAATGTGTCTTGCAAGAAATATTCAATCTTCCATCTCGGACTGTAGAGTCAAGATGGGAGAAACTTTAATAAAAAGGCTACAGCCATGAAAAGAATCAAAAGGGGTAAAGCTTGCAAACAACTGATTTGGCTTGTTAAAGAGTAACCAAAGAGTCCCTAATGGCTTAATTAACATGAATGGAAAAGGACTACATGGCACCATCAAGCCATCTCCTTTTGTGATAGCCAAATAGGTGTCAACGTCAAATTATAAAAGGCCAAGACACCTGCAAGCACTGTTAATCAAGTATTTGTTCCATGTAACCCAAACTCAACGGCTAGGCTTATGTACACAACGTAAACTTTTAGAAAGATAGGTCCTGAATGGCATCTACTGCTGAAAATTTTAACATAACGTCAAGCTTATGTAATTCATGATATGTGATCCTGAGAAAAAATGGCTACTTCTTCCACCTAAATATTACCGTACCAGTATGGCTTTTCTGTTAAAAGAAAGACAAGAGTCTGATAAACTTGCAACCACCCACTAGAAGCTTTAAATACTACTCTGAATTTAGCATTACGTGTTTGTTTTCATACATACAGTTCGCAGAAGGCCAGAATCCGTGTCTTCTGTTGGAAATTTTCTTAATTGAGTTAATAATAATTGCGCATTTTAAAACTAAATATTTTATTAAGGTTAAGAAAATGTTTGATTTGTAATAAAGTAAAATCTAATCAAACGTATGAATCTAATTCGAAATACGAAAAGAAAATATGGTAATTTTTACTGTCAAAATTTCAAGTACATGAGTTTTTGTTGCTTTGCTTTCTATCTCTCGATATGTTGGCGTGGAAAGTTACTGCTATCGCTGCTGTTCTCCTTTAGTTTCTTTTGGTGTTGGCAAGAGAAAAATTTTAAGCAAAGTTTTCGGTTGTACCCTCAATGGTGCAAATTACACCATCACATGAACAAACCTGGCGCTTTCCATTAAGGCAATAAGTCGTCGGCCGAAACACAAGGAGCACGAAAACGCCCCAGTGTGGAGATCAAGGGATGCGGACGCATACGATGCACGTGTCACAATGAAAACCCAGGTGCACGCGCCTGTCAGTTCTTTACTTACCTTTTTCTTCCTATTTTTGAGAATTTGGCTATTAAAAGCAAACAAAAGTTTACAAGCTATCGAGAGAATACATGATTGTGTTGTGAATTAGCATACATTACTTAAGAATCAAAATAGCAAGCTTCTTAGATGTTGAAATAATTAAATATTCCACATTCTTGCCTAATATTCATGATTTTGTAATATATTCTTGTGAATTTTGAGATAAAATCGGATTTGTTGGATCAGGTTCTATTGAAACAGCTCCTTGGTTGATTGTCGATTCTGAAAAATATTAGAGTTTCTTTTATCCCAAATGGCCTTGACGAGGAAATAAAGAGTTAGACATAAGCACCAATTTAATATTATCATTCGAGAGTGCAAACTGACGACACCATAACTTGATCAGGCTCCATTCGCTAGGGTAGTTCCTAATGTGACGTCGATGCATAATTAACATCCAGCTAGATTTAACAAACTCGCATTGAAAAACAAGTGATCCTGGTTTTCTTCAATTTTTTAATAAAGCGTGTACTAGTTTAGTTTGGTATGTGAAAAAATCTTTAAAGTTTTTAATTGGATTAATCGAGGCCTTTTAAACTTAATAATCCAAGTTTTAACTCTATAAATTTTGAATTTAGGTTCTAAAACCAACTTTTAGATCCTAATATTTTATTAAAAATCCATAATTTCATGATTTGACATGCAATTATCTTAAAGTGAACAATATGTTACGTTTTACATTCTCATAAAATATTCTAAAGATTATAAATGCCTAATTATTGCTTGTTGACAAATATTCGTAAAAAAAAAAGTTATTAATTTTATAATTAAGCGTAATTATACAATAATTAATATGTATAAACAAATTTTCTCGTCTTATAATGTTTGCGATCACACATTTATACTCAAATGTGTGAGGATGGCATAAAGATGTTCCTCTAGTGAACTTCTTAATTAATTTATGAATTTCTTTACTTGTGTATATGAAAAATGTCTTTTGATTTTATGTATGATAATTTTGCTAATATGTGTTTGTCTTATATGAAATTTAGCGATGCGCATAGAGGCATATTGTTGAGGTTTGCCTCTATCTTAATGACATATACAATCACAATGGGTAGATTATGATCTTTTAATTACATATTATCCAGAATTTGGAAGGTTAGTTAGTATGAACTTAGATTTAATAGTTAGACTTATTTTAAGGAACACATTTTATGTACCTTTTTTATACTTCGATTTCACTATCTATTTTTGGATATAAAAGATTCAGTTTTAATTAAAAATTTAAATGTTAAGTTACTTTTTGATTCAAAGTATATTGGCTTGGCCTTTTTATCATATAGTTTACATAGAATTTGTTTATATTCTGATGGTGTCTATACTACTTTATACAATATTAAGAAATTTGTTACCAAGATACCCTTAATAAAGAATTTTTTTTTGTATTATAGTATAAAAGATTATGCCACATCTCTTAAAAAATTTGAAGGTTGATAAAGGGCAATATGCTTCTGACTTTAGTGACTTGAAAACATTTAGTGAATGTTGTAAGGATAAATTGACTAAAATAAAGAAAAAAAAGGTCAATTTTTATTTTAAGAATTTATACTAACATTTTAGGACCTTATATAGAATTAATTTGCAATTCAAGATATTTCATAACTTTTATTGATGATTATTTTCATTATGGTTATTTGTTATTAATAAAGAAAAAGTTTGAACCTCCTAACAAGTTTAAGATTTTTAAGACTGAAGTTTAGATTCAATAGAAAATGTCAATAAAAATAGTTAGATTTAACCATCTAAGGAAGCATTATGCCAAAATAGAGTTTCATGATAAGAAAAAGGTTAGCTTATCAAATAGTTAGAAGGTTGTGGCATGGTGACTTAGTTTACTATGTCAAATAGTTATAAATAAAATGATATAAATATAAAGATAAAATTTCACCCTTAAGGATATTATAAGCGTATGTAAAGTAGGATTAACGTTTCAAAATGAGAAGAAGTTATTAAAGTAACCAATTGGATCTTTAATAGAATCCATACCAAATCAATACCAAAAATGCCTATTGATATGTATGGATGGAATCTAGTTTAAATCACCTTCACATTTAAGGTTTCCCTTTTATAGTAAGTCTATATAATCCTTCTGAAAAAAAACTACATATTTAATTTACTTGTTACTATTTTCTAAGATACTTAGATCATTCTAAAGGATATAAGTTTTAATATAAAAAGAAGGTTATAAAATTATAGAATCGTACACAACTAAAATTCTTCGAGAATGATGTGTTTGATGAAGTAAGTCTTTCCCAATCATCATAAAATAGTGATGCGCACAAGAACATTGTCTCATACGCCCACATCCATTCATAATGGAATAATGGATCATTTACTTATGAATATTCCAATATAAGGGGGAAAAAAACTTGCAACCATTACAAAATAAGGCTCTTTAGGTAAAGATAATGTTGAAAATATTAAACAAAGGAGATTCATTAAGATGAGAAGATCAACTATTTCTTACAATTATATGATATATATAGGAAAGTGCTAGCATCATATAAGATACTTCATTGATTCTAAAAAGTTTTCAAAAGTCTTTTCTAGTCTTCAATCAAATATGTTATGGACACAGTGAGAGATGAAATGTAGTCTATAAAGCATAAGGTATGCAAACTTATGGAATTATCTAAAGGTTGTAAGTTTGAGTTTTATATGACTAAAAGAGATTACAAAGGAAAGATTGAATGAATTAAGACAAGTTTAGTTGCCAAATGACTCATACTAAATAGACTTTAATGTCACTTTCTCTCGATTATCTTTAAAAAATATTTTTAAATTGATTATGACATTAGTACCTTATTTTAATATGAAGTTTTATTATATCAATTCTAAAGCATCTTTCCTTAATGTAGACCTTTATGAAAAGGTTTATATGGAGCAACCTAAAGGGTTCAAGGAAGATGGAAAGTGTCATCTAGTTTGCAAATTAAACCATCTCGTTTATGGACTAAAGCAAGGTTTTTATTAATAGTATCTTAAATTTGATGTGGTCTTCATGAAAAATAAAGTTTTAAGTGATACTTGTATTACAAGGTCAAGAGAAGTAAGGGCATCTTTCTACTTCTTTATGTATATGATTTCTTAATTGCATTAAATAATTTATATTGTATGGGATTAAGTAATTATTGTTTAGCATTCTTACATAAAAGACCTTGGGAAAACATTTTTTTATCCTAAGTATTCATATTTATTGAACATGTCTCAAAATTTGTTAGGTATTTCTCAAAAGACATACTTAGAGCTTGTGTTGTAAAAGTTTAATATGAATGCTTGTAAACACTCCACAGTAACAATTTCTCATGAAAAAAATATTATTTTTAGAACAATGTTCAAAGAATGAAGCTTAGAGAGAGAGCATGAAGGGTATTTCATATATCAACATAAAAGAGAGCTCGATCTATGCACAATTATGCACTATGTTGGATATTGAATTCATAATTGAACTATCAGGTGTATATTTATCCAATGCAAGTTTAAATTATTAGAATGTAGTCAAACGAGTTTTGAGGTATTTAAAGGAGACTAAACGTTATATTTTGTGTACAGATAGGTCGAGAACCTAGGTTATATTGATTCAGAGTTTATTATGTTTTCAAATGACATAAAGTCTAAATTAGGGTATATCTTTATGCTAATAAATGGTGTTGTATCTCAAAAAAGTATAAAAAAACTACTTCTTACTTCTTCTATTATGCATGTTGAGTTTGCAACGTGTGTCATAGAACTACATCACAAGCTATATGATTAAAGAATCTTGGTGGATAATTACTTGTGGTTAATTCAATTGCTAGACCTTTATATTTATGTTGTGATAATAATTTTAATATTTAGTTTAATAATAACAATAATAATATCACAAAATCTTAAACAATTGAAAGTTAAACAACTATTAAAAAAGTTTACTAAAAAGTGGTATTATGGTAAATCATATTAGGACACTGTATATATTAGTTTCACCCTATTATGTATAGGGATATGTTAGTAATATGGGTGTGTTAGATTCTTCTAACACTATTAGTTATGTTAATTTTATTTTTGTTCCAATTTCAATATTTGAATCGATGTATTTCAATTACATTATTTTGTTGTATGATGATCATTATTACAATTCAGTCATAAGAATTGTCATTGCTTTATATGGTTTATTAATGAGATGTCAAAAAGATGTAAAGCCTTAAATTTTGTTTCAATTTTAAACATTTAAGTCTACAAGCATATTTAAAGTTGGTATTAGGCTATTTATTATTTCTCCTAACACATAAGAGTATTTCAAAGACATATAAGATATTTATCCTATAAAGAATTTCTTTATTACAATTTAGTACAAATTGAGAGAAATCATATCATAAAATTAACTTTGTATATTGTCATACTTCCATTTTTTTGTTGATGTCAGTGACGTTATTAGGTGTGCCTGATCATGTTGAAATTGTGTTGTATATGTCATTTAGTACTTTTTTGGTACCAAAAATCTTATTGAACTTAATGATGGATATTGAATTCTAAAAGATGCATTGAAAAAATTTTCTTATTAAATATTTTATAAATTAAAATATTTTATTTTTAAAACTGGTAATAATTAATATTGTTTAAGGAGGAGAATCCAAACTAAAACTAATTGTAATTAATATTAAAAATAAACGAAATTCAGAATCTAATTTGGATTAAAGGAACTTATATCAGTGTTGGTTAAACTTGTGATACCGAATCCAATACAAATTTATATAAGAAAGTTTGGTCCTATTAATTAATACAAGTATAATTAAGAAATTTCTGACCTATTAAAAACTCTGTAATTATAAAAAGTAAAAGCAATATCATACAATTCTGTTAAACATTCAATCATAACAAAAATTTCGACCAAAAAAAAAATCATAACAAAAATTATGGAAAGATAAAAGGATCAAATTTTTATAATCATATTATTAAGTATACAATTTTTTTGAAATAACCTCTTTACTAATAAGAGGTAAAACTGTGTATCTACCAGATTCTATGTATCAACGAGATTTTTATTGAGTTGTTTTGGTGTTTGTATTAAGTATACAATTTCAGGATAAATATCCCAGATGAAATTAGGATTTGATCATAAATCCTTAAAGCGGATTTCAAGTTCTTGTGCCCTAAGTTCTGCTCATCTATGTATGTTCATCAGTTAGGTTTCTAGAATGGAACTTTTGATTTGTCCTTAAGTTTGATAGTTTCTAACATTTAGGATGATAACCCAAATCTATTTTGGATTGATCTTGTGACTTTCATAATTTGTCGTCGGATTTTCGGTTTGAAAACTCCGTTTCTATTTGTGTATTCACAAAATGTCAACAGAGGAATTCAAAACAAGAGCCTTAGTAGTTTGTCCTTTCGTTTGTTCAAGTTGAAGAGAAAGTAAAAGGTTGTTTGTATCTTATGATTAGTTGTACCATACGAGGTAGTTGTTGCACTCCACTCTATGAGTGCTTTCTTTCCCTCTTTAGTTCTACTCAATGAAATATGCATCCCGGATAATAGACAGTCCGCTATTTCATTAAACCGAAAAATATCTCAGCACCGTTATTCCTGTGCCTTTCACTTGGAAATAACTCTCAATTTCCTTGTGAGATTTGCAGATCTTTGTTTATTACAGCATTAACTAAAGGATACGGTGCATGATTAGTCTTTTTCGGAGAACTCCTAAAATCAGTTCAAGGATGATGGAATGGAACAGACATCATTTACTTGATGATGACAGGTTTAATAGTGGTAGTACTTACAATCTCAAGCCCATTTGGCAAGTACTAGATATGCAGTTTCGTAAATTACCCGCCAACGTCAATCTTTGTAATAGCAACATACGTGCTCCAGGTTCGAAGGAGCAGAATTAGCAATTGTCTTCTCAGCTTTGAGCAGAAACATGATTATTGCTTCATGAATATGAGAAGTAACTCACTAGCTGACTTCAAGATTAGTTAACACTTATCACCCCTTATGCAGAATTAAGAGGTCCTAAATTTAGATCTTTATTATATTGTATTAGACGCTTCTAAACTTAGAAAAATAAAAGAGCAAGATCATTGCTTTGTCAGTCAAAATGGTGAATAAAAATTGCGCCGCATTTTGCTCGAAGCCTCGCCTTTACTTGGTTTCCCTCTCAAACATGCTGAATCAGTGCCTTAAGTCGTGAATCTGAAAAGCACCAAAAACCAATTTCATTTCATCATCATCATCTACCCTTGTCGGTTGCCACCAAAAGTTGACATCAAATGATTCAACCCAAATCACCTACCACAGCACATGACGCTTCTTGATATGGTACAGACGTGTGTAAGTAATGGCCCAATATCCTCAATTGCAAAGTCTGCGACTACGAGTCCTGCACTTACGTGCCACTTTCCAAACCATTTTGTGGCCTATCTCCAACATATCGGTTACGTGTTCAGATGAAATCCAACTTTTCTGGTTTGTAGTAATTCAACCATTACCATGATTAATTTTAGAAGCACAATGTCAGATATTTAAGGGTTCCTTCAACCGTTGCCACTACTACTAGTAGCAGTTTGAAATTGGATAACTCAGAAACTATTCTTAATGTAAGTGGATTGGTTCAATTGTACCTATTGTATTTATTTAATTTTAGCACAAGATTCCCTTCAAACCTAGAACAAGGTATGGTCACAAAGCATTCATTATTCATAAAGGCTTCATTACCTGGAATTGAAAGCTGTTCAGCAACAGATCAACAATAAATAAGTTGGAATGAGCAGGTACATGGCCTGCTGAAGATGTAACCTATAGTTACATTTTTGTCATTATAAATATGGACAAGGGCAGTGGCTAGCTTGTTTTGGAAAATGTTGGAAGCTTTATTAGTTGCTACACCTACTTCTACTTGCATCTGATGATAAAAGTCCAATGCTAATTCGGATTTATACTAACAAGGGAGCCTTTCGCTTTCTGCACTGTCAGATTCCCTATAATGCAGATTTCAAGCACTAGTTATTAGATATCAATAATTTGGTTAACTGGTTCTTTGTTATAATTAAAATTTTATTAAATTATTAAAAAAATAGAATATTCATCTAAATGGATTTTTTAAAATATTGTAATCGTTCTTTATTTTAATTTTCTTTTCAAAATCAGGTGCAATAACTCGGATATAATGATCTCTAAAATGGAAGTAAATTTGTGAATTAGCCTTTGAAATACATACCAGAGTCAGAAAATTTAAGACGAGAGGAGGATTAAGTCCCCAAACAAAGTAAATTAAATCATTAAGTACAGATGTAGAAATGTCACCAAGAAAAAAATCCAAGTTGGAGCTTTACTCGTAAAATTTGTTGAACATGTGACTTTGAAACAGTCAAAGATTTTATCAGAATATTTTTTTTAAGTTCAGATTTTATTTTATGTTGATTTATATTATATATTATCTGATTTTTGAATTTAAATTAGAGAAAGATTGTATAAATTGACAAGCTTCTATTCAATAAAATTTGAGAGTTTTCTCCACATTAAAAAAAAACAATAATTGGTATCAGAGCTCTCTTGATTTTAAGGGACCTCTAAACCTACAAACCTATAACTCGTAACTCATTCTACACTTTCTCACACCACAAATCAAAAACCACACGTCAATGGATTCAGAATCATCGTTCACTGTCATTACTCTATCAGTGTTTGATAGTAGAAATTATCTAAGTTGGGCTGTTCGAATGGAGGCCTTTTTTAAAGCAAATGACTTGTGAGAAGTTGTAGATGAAGACTATGACGTTCCAGATTTGCCAACAAATCCTATAATGACTCAAATCAAGATGCACAAAGAAAAACAAAAAAAAAATCAGGAGGAGCCAAAAACAAGAGTTTCAACAAGATCGACAACAACAACCAGATGTAAGATGCAACAAGTGTGGACAACTAGGACATATTAAAAGGATATGTAAAGCGCAATAAAATGTGAGAGAAGTCAAGCAAGCTGTAAATGACCAACTTGAGGAGGAGGAGTTATTTGCAGCATCATGTCTAGCCTAACAGCAAAATTATGAGAGCACAAACAAAAAAAAAAAAAAGAAAAAGTGCTTGGAGTTTGCAGTATCAAAGTCAAGGAGGAGTGTTAAACATGTGACTTTGAAACAGTCAAAGATTTTATCAGAATATTTTCTTTAAATTCATATTTTATTTTATGCTGATTTAGATTAGATATTATCTGATTTTTGAATTTAAATTAAAGAAAGATTGTATAAATTGACAAGCTTTTATTCAATAAAATTTGAGAGTCTTCTCCGCATTAAAAAAAAACCAACAAAATTCAACACAGCTGCTGGCTTGCTTTTCGAGCTTAGAGGATGTCTTCAATAACTTACGCTGACTTCTTGGAGCTTAAAGCAACTTAAACCTGAACACAGTCATTTTACAAGTTTTCAACAAGGCTATCTATTTTTCTTTTTCTTTTTTTCAGATATGGATACATCAACAAGAACCTGAGAGTGGAAACTGTAAGTTATAGAATCAGTCACTCTTCACGATCAATATTTACATTCGGTAAAATATATAGTTGATCAGCAACATTGGTGACGCCAAATAAAGTTTGTAGAAATGTAAAAGAATGGCAGAGAATGAAGGGGGAAAGAAGAACAGGAAAATTATGTGATTCGATGGTAAAACTTGCGTCCACAAATACAAGACTACTTGCATCTTTTTCATTAAACAAGTTCGTAAATTGTATTCGACATAAAACACATTTAATTTATTTTTAGTATGTCTTGATTTACATAATAATAACATCAGAATGTGGATTTCATAATAAATATTTGATGAACTAAGAAATGATGTAATATATTTTAACATATTCTAATAAAGTCAACTATCTATTTCTTTAAAGCAAAATCCTGAAAAAAACAAAATTATAGAAGTATGCATTGATTGCATTGTACATGATCTTATTTGAAAAATACTTTAGCATCTCATTATGGTTGTCAAGTCCAGATTTATTATTGTGTATAATCGTTTACCAGTTTAAAATTTGATGAATACGTATAAAACCAATAAGGTGTACACTTAACCCACGAGGGCTGCGTTGGAGCGGCAGGCTCCTCCATTCTTAAGCACTATCTTCATTTCAAGTCTTAAGAATAGAGTCGTTTTAAAAGTTACGAAGGAGAGCTTTCTTGTCCAAAAGGGTCCTGTTTAGTTCAAATTCAGATTAATCGGTTGTCCACAAGGATCCAAAAATTATTTTAAATGGGGGAAAAATATTTAAAGTACTCTTATATTACTGAAAAAGATACAAATATTTGTATATTTGATAGACAAAAAATTACATCATTGTCTTGAACTTTTTACATATAACCTTTTATAATTGTTTTCTACGAGTCCTTATATTTTGATATCACTATAAAATTTTCTCATTGTTAATACTATTGAAGATATCTTTCTCAATATATGTGATCAAACAGTCATGCATCCAAGAATCTCTCATTCAATTGCGCAAGTGATTTTTCACTATCTTCAATGCAAAAAATGTTCTTCCACCGATGCAGTAACAATAGGCAAAATCAAAGCTAATCTCACAAGTAAAAACACCAAAGAGTACAAACATCTTTTTTTTGTTTCAACTAGTTTCTTGGCAAGATCACTAATCCCATTTAATTTCGAAAATTAATCATCAAATTGCATATCAACAATATAATTATCAAGTTAATCACCAAGAGTAATAAGCTCTATTTTAGAAAAATCAGAAGGATAAAATTCAACAAGCTGAATCAATTTTTGCTTATCAAAAGTATAAAAAGAGCCACTTGGATTCAAGCAACATCAACCTCTGACTTCACCAACATCAAACTAAACGTCTCTTTTCCAATGAATCACATGATGATCATTACCACTTCACACCAGACCAAATACATCTGTATGTCTTTTCTCCACTTTTCAATGTGAGAACTTTTACTATTTTCAATTTAATTCATAAGGGCATTTAGGGTACTTCTTTTATCCCTATTATCATTTTTATGACTTTATATGCTACGATTTTTCATCTACAATGAGAAATCTTATCTTGTATTTTCACAAAAGTCTAAAAGAATGTAAAGACTAAAACTATACCAACTCTATTACAATTTACAATTTATAAAAACCCATCTCTAAATTATACGTACTATATATTCTTTCAAAGAAAAGAAATGGGAATTTACCTATCAGCAGTAGAATGAGGTGAGGCCTATGGAGGAATCATTTCCAAAATTGCGTTCAATATAGATTATTGTTTTTCGTTTTAGGTGTGGTAGTCCTTGTAGAGTTAGGGGGAGAAGAAGCCAAAAAGTAATATGATGAAGAAGCCAAAAGAGTAGAAAATCTGAATAAAAAAAGTCAATGAAGCATGTAGTTTTTATCTCTTTATTTGTAGGCTTTCATTTAAAAAAATCATGGGCCCAAATAATAGTAATCTTAATAAAAATAGATGAGCTCAGATTTTATCTTTTATTTGATATCTTAATATATCTATAATTTTTTATTATTTTTTGTCACAGTTAAATTAATGGGACAACATTTTAATTTTTTATAAAATTAAAATTTAAAATTAAAACTTTTTAGATGTCTATGGGGGCAAGTGCCCCCACTTGCTCCACCGTGGCGTTGTCCTTGGTTGTCCATGTAGCGCCGAGTACCGGACGGTTTAACCAAAATTAAAATAAGAAATTATTATATTATCTTAAACTTTTTAGTGAAATATTGACGCATTTTAATGGAGAGATTCTTAAATTCTTAGAGACCTTAATTAATGATTACAAATACTATTACCCTTTTATCATTTTAGTACATCTCAAATGAAAGAAAAGGTTCTGATTTAGATTATTTATATTAGAAACTCACTTTTATTTTCTTTTAAAAGAAATTGGAGTAGTTTACACCTTATTCAGTCTCAAATTACAATTCCACTATTCGTAACATTCCGAATACATAACATATGAATGTACAATAAAAAAAAGTGACAACTTTATACGTAAAGGAAAGAAAATCAGCAATTTTAGAAGTAAAGGTGTGAATCTTCATAATCCAAAATCTTAGGGCCTACATAATGCTAACCGCCTAATATAATATGAGACCATCAATTACTTCTTCGTTGTTCAAAATATAAAGAGAGACTTGACAATTTACATCGACTTTCAAAGATTTTAACTGCCCGTTCAGTTAACTAAACAATTCTAAAGTGACGTGGTAGTGAGAATTTGGCTATCAATGAGTTTTATTCGAAGTGGGTTTATTAGAGGTTATTAACATTCTTTTTTCATCCATTTTAATATTATCTAAGGAAAATTTTTTAAAGTCAGACACCCGTGGATTAATACACCGAACATGAAAGATGCAATTTTAATATGTCCATCGAGAAAGGAGCCAGTGTGCCGATAACTTGTTTTCTCTAGCCTTCTTATCAAGCCTAAGATTACATATACTTTAGAAGTCTTCGATGGTCGTTATGGAATTTATCTACCGAGATATGCAAGGAACTTTATACCGCAAAACACTAGGCTAGGGGTGGTTTTATTTGTTTTGTGTGGGGTTTGTTTGTTTTTTTCTTTCTCCTTTGTAACCAAAAAATAAAAAGAATTCTAAAGTATTTGATTATATGCTTCTTTTAATCTCAAAGAAAAGCTTTTAGAGTGGTAAAAGACAGTCATTGGATACAAAATATGGACCCAAAAAAAAATTCAAAACCAATAGATAATTTCATCAAGAAAATTCTATATGTGCCAAAAAAATGTGGAAAATGATTTCTTTAAATATTAGTCTAAGATATGATGTTCACCTTAACATTTTACAAAAAAATCTAAATAAGCTCTTGTCATTATCTCTTTAACTACTTTTATACAATATTTAGAAAGCAAAGAGTGTTATTTTAGTATTATTATTATTATTATGTAATTAGTATTATTTTAATAATGTTAAAGTGTAGAGTAATACTAAAGATAACAATAAAAACTTATTTAAATTTTTTATAAAATATTGAAACATATATAAGTTGTGGAGGGCTTCTTATCACTTATACCGAACTTGGTGACAGAGGATTCGGGGTTCATGGCATTATCCCTAACGTGGTCACAAAGGCTTTGGGGTCTCTTGTTCAGTCGTGGAATTATCCCTAACGTGGTCACAAAGGCTTTGGGGTCTCTTGTTCATTCATGGCATTACTTTTCCCTTAATTTTAGGTTGGTAATAGGAAATGAGAGAGAGGGTTCTTTTTAATACTGAATACATATACATTAATTAATGGCTCATCTTTTGTTACCCTTGTAACGTTGATCTAAACACCTCTTGGAAGAAGAACTCAACATCTTATTCCTTTACAAACTTACCATGGAAAGGCCCAAAGACAAGTTGGACTAAAAACAACATTAGATGTCGAAGATTGAGCAGTTCCCATGCCTAAGTTATAAACGTTCAGTAAAGCAGGATGTAGCATCCGACCTTAGCTCAGTTGGTAGAGCGGAGGACTGTAGTTGTTAACGAACAGATAATCCTTAGGTCGCTGGTTCGAATCCGGCAGGTCGGAGTGGCGCTTTTTGGTCCAATTTATGTAATTTCTTTATTAGTCTTTTTTTTTTCCCCACTGGTTGGGTTCCTACGTAGCAGTCAGCAAATCTTCATTATTGGCAAGTTAAATGATCTGATTTGATGATATAAGTTTTACTTAAAGATGCAGTGAAGCTTATACTTCAAGAACCCAACTTGGCCATGTCACTACAACTTCGCCGTCCCAAGTTTGTATTGGCACTTTTAACACTCATTCAGTCATTCTCATTTATTCCAAATTTTGATATTTCAGTTTCAACCTGTAGTCTATCACCAACTCTATATTTTTTATCTTTGATTTATCCGGAACCGTTGCTTAATGAATACATAGAACGAGGAAGCGGCTTAGTCAAGAGATTGAAATTTTCATGCAACAGACTAAAGAAAAAACACAGTATGTGTATGCATTTATGTCTGTATGAGTCCACATTAGATGCCTTTCCTTCATTCCAGCATATCAGGACACCCGTATTTCCAAATGTTCTTTGGACTAGTCGCTTTAATAAATTCATCTTCTAAACAAGCCGTCCTTACATACTTCACCAACTTGATTCATTGGCCTTAGAGACGCAAAGGAGGAGAAAGACGAAAGAAGAAAGAAGAAGAAGAAGAAGAAGAAATGAAACCGATCCTTGTGTTTCTTATTT
The DNA here is from genome assembly GCA_025629825.1 of Erythroxylum guanchezii. Taxonomy (NCBI): domain Eukaryota; kingdom Viridiplantae; phylum Streptophyta; class Magnoliopsida; order Malpighiales; family Erythroxylaceae; genus Erythroxylum; species Erythroxylum guanchezii. The sequence continues at coordinate 30,382,799 of JAOTAX010000003.1, read as the reverse complement.
CTCTACTTATTCTTTCATCGTCTTCATGTGAAGGTAGAGCTACTAGTCCAATTCATGAAAAGTTCATTCAATGCATGTCAACCCAATTCACCAATGCCACCGAAATCATGCTCACACCTGACTCTCCTCTATATTCAAGTCTTTTCAAATCCACCCAACAGAACATGAGATGGTTGAACTCATCCGTCTTGAACCCACCTCTCATCTTTACACCATTTCACCAATCTCAAATACAAGCTGCCATCTTTTGCTCCAAGAAGCTAACTTTACAGGTGAGAGTGAGGAGTGGAGGTCATGACTATGAAGGTCAGTCGTATATGTGCATGACGCCATTCATCATTATCGATTTCATGAATCTTCATGCAATAGAGATTGATATTAATAAAGAAACTGCGTGGGTGCAATCCGGTGCTACACTCGGCCAACTTTACCATGCTATTGGCAAGATAAGTCTAGTCCATGGTTTTCCTGCTGGGATATGTCCTACTGTGGGTATTGGTGGCCACTTCAGTGGAGGTGGATTTGGTACTCTGTTGAGAAAGCATGGGCTTGCAGCAGATAATGTCATGGACGCCTACTTGATCGGTGCTAATGGGAAAATTATGGATAGGAAAGCTATGGGAGAGGACATCTTTTGGGCTATCAGAGGAGGTGGTGGAGCAAGCTTTGGAGTCATCGTTTCATGGAAGATCAAGCTGGTTCGGGTTCCACAAGTTGTGACTGTATTCACCATCTCAAAAACATTAGAGCAAGGTGCCACCAAGCTAGTCCACAAGTGGCAACACATTGCAGATAAACTACATGAAGATCTATTCGTCAGAATCATCATCCAAAAGGTGGAAGGACAAAACAGTACAAACCCCAAAACAGTACAAGCTTCTTTCAACTCTCTGTTTCTTGACCAGTTGAACAAGCTGTTACCATTGATGAATGAGAAATTTCCTGAGTTGGGACTAAAAGCTGAAGACTGCAGTGAAATGGGTTGGGTAGATTCAACCATCTATTTTGCTGGATATCCAAAAGGAAGTCCATGGCAAGTCTTGCTTGACAAAACTCAACTATACAAAGCCAGTTTCAAAGCAAAATCCGACTTTGTGACACAACCTATTCCTGAAAGGGGACTCGAGGGACTGTGGAAGAGGATCTTACAGGAAGAAATTGCAATCATTTTATTTGATCCTTTTGGTGGTAGGATGAGTGAGATTTCTGAAGCCGATGTGCCTTTCCCACACAGAAAAGGTAATTTGTACAACATACAGTACATGGTAAAATGGGATGTGAACGACGTAAGCTCATCAGACAGGCATATCAAATGGATTAGAATGCTTTACCAATACATGGCACCATACGTTTCCAAGTATCCTAGGGCAGCTTATCTTAATTATAAGGATCTTGACCTGGGTACCATCAAACATGATAACGCAGTCTCCCCGAAGGCTGCAGGTTGGGGTGTTAAGTACTTCAAGGGCAACTTCAAGAGGCTGATACAAGTCAAGAGCAAGGTTGATCCTGAAAATTTCTTCAGAGATGAGCAAAGTATTCCACTTCAACTAGCTTCAAAGAAACTTTAATTTAAATGCAGATACTTGAATATAACTGTTCCTGGGACAACCAGCCTACTTCTTAGTTTTTCTACTATCCAAAACCAACCATGTTACGCAGTTGCAAGAACTAATCCACATTAAGCACAATATGCATGTCTACCAATTAAAGAACGTTAAATAACTATTACATAATCCCGAATTGGAGCGCGAAGAAAATTTAAAGGCCAAGGCGGACAAAAACCATCCCCCACAGACTTTCCGTCTCTTACTTGCATTCTCTTATGTTTCAAAGATATAAGCAAAACCTGTACCTGGAGCACCAATATCTCAGAAAATATTACAAGTAATTCAGGAAAGCAAAAATCATTATAGTATGGAGCCTCTGTCCTATCGAAGAAATGCAGTGCTATAGTTTCCTGGTCAACATGGAGCAGAATAGAAGTATGCATCAGTACGGCCCTATCACTACAAGAAAAGTATGAATTAGCAACGAAAAATTACCGACAGTAAAAAAACCGTTGTCAATTACCGACAGAAATATTATACCCGTCGGACAAGTTGTCTGGAAAATTTTCGATTAGCAGCAATAGCAATATCCGTCACTAAACTCAAAAGAAAATGAATATACGACGGTATTTAGCGACAGTAATTAATTACCATCGATAAATAAGGCGAAAAACGCTGGCAGAAAATGTTTTTAGTTTACCGACGGAATGTATTACCAACGAAATATTCTGTTAGTAAATTTTATAGTTATACGTCGTCGTCCGTCGCCTGCTTCTGCTCAACCTTTTTAAGAATAACAAAACGACGTCGAACAACTAGATCCGAGAATGATACTAGTTTTGACAGATTAAGGATAATGTATCAAATAATTTTTTATAGTGGTTAGCCTTATTTGATGATGTTATTCTTACTTTTATAATTTGAGCTAAATTAAAGCTTGCTTTAGTTCTTGTTTGTTGACCTATCTTTTTAGGCGTCTCAATTTGTTTTAAAATTTGCCTTTGAATTATTTGAGTTTTCATGAATGATTGATTTAGATTGAATTGCAATAGGAAAACATACATGAATGGTTGAGATCTTCCCTACTAAATATTGATTAATTATTTATGATGATTGATTTTTGAAGAATAAAATATGATCCAATACATGTTATTTTATGCTATTGCTATATATTTTATTATGGAAATCCATTTTCTTATCTCCTCTGGCATCCATTTCAAACTAATTTTTATTTCCTCTAGCATCATCAATAAAAAATTTAGAAAAGAACTGGGTAAGTTTGAAATTTCTTATAATTCTTTGATTTTTGGGAAAATTACATGATTATTAATATACATATATATGCATTTAAAATAGAAATTGAGGAAATAGATTGTCTATTTAACCCTTTTGTTTTGTATGTTTTGATCTTTGAACTTTTGCTAATTTTGTCACTTTAGGTTGTTCAATCTATTTCTTGGTTTTGCTTCATTAACCATCAAATAACTTTGTTAATTGGCATCACCAATTTCTTATCATCTTTGTTTATTTTGTCTCCTCACATTATATTAGTCTTACAATGGTTTTTAATGAAGCTTCTAGAATCCCAAAAAAGTTAATCTTCTCTCTTACTCTTATTTAGAACTTGGCTTATTGAAACATTGATATTGTTTCCTTTATTATGAATCTCCATTGAACATGGAATTTTAATCAATTTGTAGGTTTGACATATAGATATAATGTTTCCTACACTCTTACTAAAAGTTGAAGTCATAGTAATAGAATTATTGTTCTCCTTTATTTTTGTGTAAGTGAAATTGCTTCATATAAATTTATATGCATCTACTTTCATCATCATCATCATCATCACCATCATCACCCAGTCCAAAATCCCGCAATAAAGTAGGGTCTAGGGAGTTCCGATAGTACGCAGCCTTACCTTTATATAGTAAAGAGGCTGTTTCCGGTGGACCCACATGCAAATGAGACAATATATGAATGATGAATCTACTTTATTAATATAAAATAATTAGTATCTCTCATATAAGTTTCATGGTTCTTTACCGTTATCCCTTCTTCTAGGCTTTTTAGGTCTTCTAAGCTTCTTATTGAGAAAACGAGGTAATATGAGCTACAATTTTTTAGTATTTGGTCAAAATTATTCACGTTTTCTAAACTATGCTCAATACGTTTTATATGATTGTTTTAATATATCCCACTTTCTAAATTGTTAACAATTTTGTTCTTGATTGTAGGAATTCATTTATTTGCAGTATTTCTACTTCGAACGAGATTGAAGAGAAGCATTAAAAGGTATTCAAATGAGATTCATTTCCTTATATTTTTGACAACGTCAACAATAAATTTTCACACATTTTAATCGAATTTGTACCAGTTTCTATATTTTTCATCATAGCCCCGTCATCATCTTATTGCACGTATCCTTTTGCATGTCAGTTGAGGTAAGTTAATTTGTTTTTTACTATGTTTTTTTAAACTTGGTTTAATTTGGGTATTTGTTTGTCGTTTGAACTTCCCATTTGAATGTATTACATGGCTGATTTAATTTGGGTTGCACAAACTGAAACTTGTTTGTGGCATAAACTTCGGTTTATCAATGAATTAATATAGGATGAGTTTGACTTATATTATTGTTTCAATTACCTTAATTATGTTTCATTGATGCTCTCTGAAATGATTATGTTCTGTTTACTTTTCATGTGCAAATTTTTACATGGCTTTTTTTTTTAAATTGTATATGTTAAACTAATTTATTAAAATAAGTATTCATATTTTTATGAATACTTATTATATTTGGCACTAATACATAATGAATATCCATTAAATATCAAACTATTAACATTAATTCTCTTCTAACATATATGATTGCAAACATATATTGTAGCGCCCCCTTACCGTAGAGTACCCACCGGAACGCCCGTAGGTCATTCCGGTACATATCTTACGATAAGAGAGAACTACCGACAAACAACACTATACTCCACATGACATCACAATAATAAAACAGTAATAGTAATTGGTAACTTTTAAAACAAACTGTTTCCATTGCATATCATCAAACTCAGTCATTTACAAACTGTTAGTGTTCTTAGTCTGTACATCACTCTGA